>MCFK01001388.1:0-11273 GCA_003610855.1 Erysiphe neolycopersici | reverse complement strand
GGATACGGTAAAACCGTAACAGTATTATTGTAAAACACACCATTTTATCCCCTTAATTGTAACTTCCTAAATGTTTTTTTTTTGTTTTTGCTGGAAAAATTCGTGTAAATTGTAGTAATTTTGATACAGAAGTGTTCCATCAAAAGTTTGAAATAAACTAATTGAATGCGATGTTGGGCTTCAAAGTTTGATAATGAAAATTTGGTGTTTTTGGTGGGTTTTTTTTTCATTATTAATCGCCGCAGAGAATTTTTAATCGCGTAGAAAGTTCCATGTCTGAACCAACCTCCCTATGAGAATGAAACGAAAAACAGGTGACATAAGGAATTGAAACGCATCTATTAATGTATCTTATGGCATATTCCATTGTAAGTAGGCTGCGGAAGTAATTATCGCGTTTAAATCTAGTGAGTATTCAAAAGCGGCCGGTTTGAAGGATTAATTACCCTGGATTTGCTAGTTGCTCTCTTATCATTAGCAAATATTGATTATTAGGGGGGTTCACACCTGGTTATTTCGTCGTAAAATTCCTGGTTGTTTGGTTTTAATTTTAGGGTAAATAACCCACCTCCAGAAGTGGTTTATCTGCTTAAATCTTTAGTCATAATTTTAGTTAAAATTAACGAAATAACCAAAAAAAGGCCAGGTATGAACCCCCCTTAATGTAAGTATTTCCTCATTAATTTCTCCACTTTTTATTAATTATGTTTTTATTTCTAAAAAAATTTTCGCCAAAAAAACGCCGTAATCATACACCATATTTTCTCGTTAGAAACCCAACCTATTCATTACAATGCTCAGTTATCAAATTATTCAAATCATTTTATTCTTTCATCATTAAAAAAGTAGAAAACAAAATTTTCGTTAGTTCAAAACCTCATCTCACATTTATCCTCTCCGTTTATTCATCTTCTCTTCATTAAGGAGTGGCTTTATTTTATCTTAAGCAAAATTCCATTCATACTATTTAATAAATATTAGTATTAGTGGAGTCTTTTATAAAATAGTTAAATTCTTGCTGGAATGTTTCTTTTAATTTGAGGATTTATTGGGTATGTAGGTAAGAGGAAAATTATACATACCACTCTACCATCCTCATCTCCTGTGTAGACAGACTGGGCCATTGGCTTAATGCAGGTGATAGATCGTTCGGAATCTCCATTTGAATTATTACTTCGACTTCTTCCGATTCTCGGTATAACTAAGCTCCCAATGACTGACGACTCGCAAACTTGGTCACTCTGAGCAGTATGATGCTGCATCTTTTTAACTAATTCTAAATTCCACGTGGATGTCTCGTTTGACACCTTTTTTTTCCAGCAGTTTGCCACGCCGCCGCATTGTCCAGTGAAGCATAGTTCGTTTTCAATCCATTCATTACCAACACCTTCATACCATGCACATGACGAAATAAAATCGTCGTGATCATAACATATATTTTGTTCGAGAATAAGCTCACCGTTTAAAGTAAATATTTTGACTATTTGACCCATGCATATCATGATATTTCCATTAACGTCATTAATGCAGGCGCAATTAATACTTTCACTTTCAGAACTTAATTTGCGAACAAATCTAAATGTATTTAGGTCCCAAAGAATGATGACTCCATCAACTGAAGCGGTAAGTAACGTTGAAAATGACTTTGAAACAGCAAGTACAGTCACTGGCGCTCTGTGACCAAAAAGAGAAGTGCGTGGCTGCAGGTCAACGACTTTTCCTTGAGACGTTATTATATTGTGAGTTGAAACTACACAATCTTCACCAGCAGTAACTAAAAGTGTAGAAGAAGCGAAAATTGTACTTGTAATTTGTCCTTGATGAAGATTCTCAAATAATCCCGCAGGTTTTTTGGAATCAGTGAAAAAGAAGCGGACTGAGCCGTCCGCAAACCCGGATTCTAAGTATTTATCGTAATGAGGTGGAAGATTGAGACGGAATGCAGTACTACATAAGAGACGATCTATTTTTGGTATGTAATCAATTGAAGTTATGCGATTGTAGAACTCGAATAGAGGAAAAGGAAGACGTTTTAAAGATTGGGCAGAAGTATCGAGGCGCTTAGGTTTATTTTGTATATCTTCTTGAGATTGATGCGGCTTTGTAAATATTTGATGAGGAGTCTGACCAAAGTTATGAATGATGCCTATTGTTGCAAGCTTTTGCATGGGATCAGAGATCGATTCAAGGTCTTTAGCACCATGATATGAAAGATAATGAAAGACGTTTACACTATCAACGGCAGAATCACCTTGCTGCTTACACCCAAAAATAAGATCAATCCATTGATGTAAGTTACGGCTTATATATGGGCTTTCAAGAGCTTCTCTATGTTTTGCAATAAAGATTTTGGGATCGCCTCGAGCCCATGGTGGAAGTTCGACCGTATCTATAGCGCCCCCTTTGCCTTGGCGCACTCCAAAATTGAAGCTATTGCTATTGGTTAGAAACTCAGGAAGGTAAAAGAATTCTGGTATGAGTTCTCTGACATCAGTCATATTGTCCCTAGAGGCAGATAGCCATGCTTCTTTAATTGAATAAAATAATCGGTCAGGATGATCAAAGTTACCACCTTGCAGAAGTAGATAAGATTTAACAAAGGGTTGAAGTCTAATTAGATATGATGTCACAATCATAGCAGATGAGTAATGAGTCCCATAATGAAATGCTGGAGTATTTTGGTCACCCATCTCTGCGAATTGCTTATACCTTTCAATAAACTCGCTAGCCCTCGAATTGTGTTGTGCACCCATAGGTTTGGATAAATCCCGAAAAGATGCAGGGTCATTGAGATCTAGCTCTGAGCTCGTGTAATCTGATAAAACCCAGGGAAAAATAGGATATTGTGTAAGATCATTGAATGTTCGACCAGCCATAGTGTTTACTAGCATCAAGTAGTGAAAGTTAGAAATCTCTCCTCTAACCCATTTCTTTGTAGCAGGATTCCATGAAGAAGAGTTAAAAATATTTCCAAATTTATGACTTAAGCTAGTTGGCGCTTCTTCAGATACTTTAAGAGTCTCTAGTCGCCACCCATCTTCAGGATTAGGCAGACAGGTATTACCACTAGTGTGCGGAGCTTTGATTATAATTTTTGAATGAAGATCGTCTCTTGATAGAGGTGATATTGCTGTCAATAGATAGCTTCTACCATCGGTGAAAAATACCTCGAGAGCCACATTCCTAAATAAGAATCGACGCTTAGAGATGCTAATCAGGTCATTCCATTTCCAACTTCTTGCCAGTTGATCTGCTCTTATATTAAATGGCTTATCATCAGAGGAATGTCTCGAATCTTTCTGCCCAGATATCATTTGTAAGTAAGGATCTCGCTCTTCTTTAGGCGCTTGCAAAACATCAACTATTTCACCATCAGAGCGCTGAAACATATTATCAATAAGATATAGGCAATCTTTGCCAATTATACAGAGACCTTCACATGCCTCGAGTCCAATGATTCGAGAAATATTGAAAACATACTGGACTGAATCACCACGTTGTAGACTTCGCATAACCTTTCGATTTTTATCCTCATAGTTATCGTCTTCGCCAGGATCATTGGGATCCTCGACAATTTCAAAGTCATCTTCCGGAACGATATTTTCAACTTTTTGAATATCATTATCTGAATTTGATCTGACACTGTTTTCTGTAGATTCATTATTACCATCTGAATTAAACTCACCCGTTGATAAGGTAGATACTGGTGGTATGTTTGATGACTGAGCTCGAGATCGATTATCAGAGATTGATGTATTAGTGCTTGATTCTGTAATCCTTCGCTTAGGAAGATAATTGTTAACTAATGATGCCCTATCTGGTAACATTCTTACTCTCATACGATTCCGCCCTTCTGTTCGATCTAATTTCCATCTAATAGGAGATTCTTGATGGAATATTGCTGTTGGTCTGTGAACCTCATAGTCCATATTACAGAAAATTGATGCTAAAAATATAAAATTATCTTGTTGATCTTGCAGAGTACGCTGATACTTTAGGCGTTCAGAAGTGTAGATATTTTTCATCCATGAAGTAGCAGCTATGTTGTGATTTTTAATAATCTCCTCTTCATTCAATTCCTCAGAATGCCAAAGCTTTAATTTTTCTTTTCGTCGTGAAACTCGGGCCTTGTTTGTCTCTTCGGTCTTTTCATTTTCGGTACTTACAAATTTTTCCCAGGTCTTCGACATTGCTCCAGAAAATACAAGATCAAGCTCAGAGCGTTGCTCATCAACCCATTTAATGAATACTTCATTATCTAGCTCTACAAGTTTCCTAAAGCCGCAGATAAGTTTTCGATGCTCTGGCAATGTAATGTTCTCAAACAAACTTAATGTTTCTCCAGGTTTTTGAACTAGTATAATACGCCAAAGATTCGCTGCTGCAAATTGAACTCGTTCTCGGGGATCAACCAGCTTCAAATAGACTTGATAGCAAACAAGTCTAAGAAAATCAACTTGACTGATATCGGGCGACAAAAGGACAGCTTGCCAATAAAAAAGCTTATCCATAAATAATACAGCTTCAGATTCAGAGACATGACGACTGTCAAGCTCTGAAAGACGTAACAAAACCACTCTAAAGAATACACCTTTAATAATAATTACTGCTTGGTGACAAAGTCTAACGTTTTTTATCTTAGAGATTTCTGGCCGCTGTAGATACTCCAACAAATTACCAGCAAATTCTATAAGAGGCTCTGCACCACTTAAGAACCACCCTTCAAACACTGCTTCACAAATATGAGTAACAAATCTTGCCATGTTTTGAATCACTCTCGGTTCCCACAATGATTTTTGGTCAAGCTGAATAGTATTGCTTAATTGAGATATCGTATTGCGAAGAATATATGTCTTAAAATAAATTTGATGTTCCTTGAACCCAGGAGGTGTTTTTGAGAATAACCCAAAGCCTGGGAATTCTTTCCTAACCATCACTCTGTCAATAAAAGCACAGATTATTAATTCTAAGAGGTCCTCGATGAGTGCGTTACTTAATTGCTGGGTAATGGATTTTTTCCCAGGCGTTGTCACTAATGTTAGCTTTGCGGATGATGGGCTGAACTCAGAAGGACGGGATGTTAATAAAATAAATGAAAATCCATGACGAAGGGCCTTTGTTCTGGAGGTAGTGGTACTAGGTGTTAGTTGAGATTCTATAGGAGTCCTAACCTTAGGAGTAGGAGGTCCCATGATCCGAGTTATAGGCCGAATAATGACATCATTTCCTTCAAAAGTCAGGGCCGAGTCTCGAGAATTCAGTTCAGTTTCGGCGCTCACAATGTCCGTGCTAAGAATAGCGGGAAATAATACTGCCAGCAGTAACTTAATATAATCTGAAGATAGTGCAAAATCTCTAAACTCTAAGGATTTACCATGTAGATCCGCAAAAAATCTGATAACTGTCTGGAGTATAGCAGATTGACCGCTTAAATACTCTTTTCGAGGTCTACCGACATCTATGCTAGAATCAGTATGGGAAATTTTAATCAATTATATTATACTCACTTTCAAATTCGATATTGTTACTTAAAGATACTGATCTTCGACGAGTCAAAGGTGAATACATTGGTATATCTAAGAAGGGAGTGTCGAGATTTTTTTCTCTCTCAAAAGTAGTCATAGGTGAGTCGGGATCCTCTTGATTTCTCAAAATCTCTTTAACGCCATGCTGAAGCATTGACATAATTACTGATAAGACTTGTGGATTGGTTACTTTAAAATCGCTATAGACTTCTAAAAGGCTATAAAGCTCAAAAGATCGTTCTAGATCAATTTCGGCCACATCCTTATTGAAAAGAACACAGAAACACATTCGCCATAAAGCGGGGAGGTTCCACCAGCGTTTTAATCTGTGTCGCATGATTACAAAGCCACCAGTCTTATTCGCAAATTTGGCCAAGTAGCTTGAGCCATGAACTACGATTAGACGCACGAGTATTTTTGTTCCGTGAAGTATTACTTCAGCTTCATCTTCCGCTAATAAGTGTAATAGCCACTAGGTTACGATCAGTAAATTTACATAATTTAATCAAGAAAACTACCTTATTCGTTACTGTTCGGGAAAATTTTCGAATATTTGATGTGTTTCCCCTCTCACATAAGATATCTGAATACATTTCAAGGATTTTGATACCACATTGACGTTTCGTGACGTTGTTATTTTGAGGTTGCTTGCAGCTAATTGTGACAAGTCTTGGCCTTTTCAGACTGGCTTGCATCGGTGAAGATATACTTGAATTATTTCTTGAGTTTCGAGGATTAGGGGTCTGAGGCTTAAAGAGCGAATAAGTTATAAATAGAGCTAGAGAGCGAAACACCTCTGCGCACAAATTACACTTTACCAAGCCCGTAAAAGCTTCGAGAAATGAAGGAAATATATCTTCAGAAAATGTCTCGCCTTTAAGAGCATCAAGAAATCTCTTTACCACCCCTTTTTATCTATTAGCAGTTATTGAGAGAGTATAAGATTGACATACGCATTCTGAATAGTCGGCGCAAATTAAATTCATAAAATTTACTTTTAACACCAAACACAATAAATTGCTTATAGTAAAGCATCTGAGTAATTAAAGGAGTCTTACGCCACATATCAAAATCGACAAGAAATATCCGGTATGCCAAAGGATTAACGATATAGGATTCTTCGGGCTTTTCGATGTTATAGCCTATAAACTTCAAAATTAAATTGAGAAGTCGGAAGCTAAGCTCATCCCGCTCCTCTTTTTTAACAATTAAATTATCTGAAATACCTTTCGACGAAATCACGGTGCCGGCACCAATCTTACCTCTAATGATCGCTGCCAGAATTGCATAACCATTTTCTCTTTCCATAGCTTCACTATTACGCCAATTACCCTTGATACCCCAAAATAATATTTCAACTGCCCTAATGATTTCGTTCGAAGTCACTGAATTTTCGACAAGATTCAGTGTAATTGGAGTAAAGCCTCCTAACTGCCAGAGAGTATCATCAAGTGACCGAGGGACAATTACGACAGGGTCTCCAGTGAGAATTGTTGTACCATAAGTACGAGTTATAGCATTCTTGATGCGCGGGATAGCTGCGTTAATAGCCACTAAGGAACTATTATTAGAAGTCAACTGTTTCAAGTGATGTAAGAGAGTCTTATCAAGGTTGCGAGGAATTTGAGATTCATATTGTGTTCGTCTATCATCTCCGTATATTGCACTAGGTAATATGGTAAAGAGTATTCGGGCTTCAGGAAGGAGATTACTCGCTTTCCCTCGAATAGCACTAAGAATATCTGATCTATCATCTCTACCAGGATAGCATATCTCATTACGCATCCCCAAGGCTGCAGATGCCTCGTATGTCTGAAATGATCCTAAGCAATCCTGAAAATTGCCATTATAAAGTGGTCCGAGTCGATAATAGACAGCAATTAAATCAGAGCTGAGAATTTCTTCTAATAGGTGGACGGAAGAGAGTGACCAACAAGTAAATATCAGATTTGGTCCCATAAATGAAGATAAGTCCTTAGGTGTACCAAGAAACACTTGAATACTATTGACTTTATGTGATTGGGATGTAAAAGAGGCAAAGCTCTCAGTACTAGTGTTTGATAATGGTGGAGAGGCGGGATAATGGCACTTAACTTGCTCGACAAACTCGCCGTCCACATAAAGTAAAGCCTTGCTTGAAGATATAGCTCTAGGCTTCTTGTGTACAACTGCAATATGATACCAACGTTTTTCTGTAAATACAGTAGATTTAAATCGAACACTCGGTTTCGAAGAATTAACAGATGTTTGAAGAATGAAATTTCGCGTATCTTTTTCAAGATACAAAAGAACAAAGCAATTCTGCGTTGAATCAAAAGCGCCAAAAAGAGTGGTATGAACTTTAGGATCGAATCGATCCACTTTAATCCAAGCTGTAAACGTATATCCAGGCATATTTAAGGGGGGGAACTGCCGGCCGAGGGTTGGAAGTTCAATAGAAGCATAACCATGTAAGGAAAGATCGAATTGAACGCAGGGAGGAACACGAGAAGACTTGAGAGCTCGTAAAAGAAATTCAGTAGCACCATGTAATCTATTGTTAAGAAGGTATTCCGTATCACTTAAACTATTGACACCAAGAGAAATTAAAGATTCACAAAGATATTCTACCAATTGTCTTTCAAATGATCCAAGAGGTGTGTCCGAATCGAATACCAGGGGTAGAAGAGTTGATAAAACACCAGTGGAATGCAGAGTTCGTAGGTTATAGCTTGAAAGAAGAGAGATTCTAGTTAAAGTCTTGACCGCAATTAATGCGGCTGGACTAAGATTTTCGTTCTTACGAGGAATTAATTTCCAGAAATCGATAAGCATTGGAATTACATCGGGAAAGTGTAATATAATGCCAACTTTTATAATTTCTGAGAGCCTTTTATCAATAAATTCCGTCAAAGAGTAACTTCTGGGCTCATCTGACCCATTTGATACATCAGTTTTTTCCGAGACAAGACTCACCTCGCAAGTCATTGATTGATTTAACTCTATAACTTCTTCACATAGAGCAAGTAGTTGTTTATCTCTCAAGGCAAACGAAATTATCACTCCAAAGAGCCTTAATTCACCCCATGAATCGACTTCACTTCTGCATATTCCAATATCGGCAATGGTCTGCTTTAATGTAGTCCAACCACCATGTTCTACTTGTTGTCTAAAGAACCGCTGATTCCTAACATGGCCCCCAAAGCTTAATGCTAAAATATCAAATACGGCTTCAAGTAATTCAAATACATGGCTATTCTCTTCGATATTTCGATTTTTTGGATGGTAATATCCCGTGAAAGACCGTAGCGTGTCCAAGAGAATTTGGAAGCCTTGTAGACGTTGAAAGTTATCATTTACTTGCGAAATGTTAGAAGAAGCAGAAATATAGTGTTGTATAGATTTCGATATTTCAATTAACGTTTTGATGTTAGGATATGAGCCTTGGTATGGTGATTGAAGCACTGAAGTAAAATTCGCCAGGAGAAGTCGTAGGTCAACAATAGGATCGGTATTGACTGAAAGCAAGCAGAAACTATCCAGAGAATTACGTCTCCTACCAGAGCTTGACATTTTCCTTCCAATCATCCCCAAGCTTCCCAGACGTATTAAATTGCCGTCTCCTTCATTTATATCTTTTCAGTGGCTTCAAGAGCGTTAGGTAAACATTGAAGTACTAATCTAGAGCGCTGAATTAATTTTTTAGATACTAATATATGATAGATATGAGGAATCAGATAGAACTGAAGATGGTGTCATTCCTGCCAGGCTGGGCATTGTTGGCTTTACTTGTTACGATACGTGGTTGCTTGAATATAACATCTGTGAGGCTGAATGATGTTAGTAAGTAAGTAGCCTTGTTATATATGGCACGTGCCATCCTTGCCAGATCGGCAAATTGAGAAGACTTCAATTCGTTAATAATTCCGTGTTGGTTGGTTATATATCCCCCTGGCTTGAGTAGATGTTGTGATTGGTAGATGTCAGTCTACCTTGATCACATAACATTGGTTCCATACAGTGCAGGCGACTTAGGACCTCTTGTTATTTCAAAACCGAAAAATTAAGTACTCGGCCAATTTTCAAGATTTTTGAAATCTGCGTGCAAGGAATTGAAGAGCATGTCCAAGAGCATCTTTCCAGCAAAGTAATTAAGGATAGAGTCTGCGTATGTATGTGTGTCAGATCTCAAATTTAGATGAATTACAGGTGATCCTAAGTCGCCTGCACCATAAGTACCCATGTATATATATCTCTGCTGTTCAGTTTGTATTTAGTGGAGTGAGAATATACTTGTAGATATATTAATATATTAGAAGAAGTCTAATAGATCAACCTCAATCTCGATTATATATCAAATTTCTCAAAGAACTGCCCAACCCGAAAAAGGAGAAAGGCAGCAGAAATCAACAAATAAATTAAACTTAGCAGATTCTTATAATGCCGCACAAAGTATAGATTTAAGTTCTGATGATAATCACCGATAAATGACAAATGAACAAAAGAATTGGTGTCTTCCTTAAACCTTGAAAGACAAGAAGCTGATGAGCTGCACCCAAAAGAAATTTTGTTACCACCCCAAGACTCAAGCGAAAACAAAATAGATCAGAACTTGGATTTAGTGATTCCAAAATTCCAAAACCCTATGTAACTTTCACAAAGCAACCTGAAGTGCAGTCACCAGAAATTCCTCGATATTTCACTAGATCAAAACGTAAAAGATCATATCTTCTTGAGGAGAATGATGAGCGAGTTCATGAAATGGTTTAAGCAATGATGACAATCTATTTACAAGAATATGTGAATAATATCTCTGATGGTTCAGCATTTGCTGCTTTAGAAGCAAAAAGCATCAAAGTCCCCACCTCACACCTTGAAGCTATCGGTAATCCTGAGTACACAAAAGAGTGGCAAGAAGTAATTCAAATAGAACTCCTATCACTTGAAGAAAGTCAGAGATGGAAAGAAGCTGTTTCACCTCCTGAGACTAATCTGGTTTCGATGAAATGAGTTTTTTCAGCTAAATCAAATGTTGAAGGACTAGTTGAGAGATTTAAGGCAAGACTCGTGGAAAGAGGTTTTAGCCAGGCTCATAGCATTGATTATGGCGAAAAATTTGCACCAATAGTGAGGATGGATATTCTTCGATTATTCTTTGGAATTGTCGCAAAAGAGAATCTCGATTGTTAGCATTTTGACAAAAAGGATGCTTTCACTAAATCTAAACCACCACCTGGCATCAATTTTCAACCTGGGTATGTCCTCCAAGCTTTACGTAGCCTGTTCGGACTCAAGCGTGCAGCTCGTAACTGGCACCAGTTAATATAGCAGAGTCAATTAAATGGTAATTCATGTAAAGTCCTATTGAACCCCGTTTGCTCGTAAATAATAACACATGTGTAATCTTACTAGTTTATGTTGATGTAGCTGTTTCAAAAACCCAATTGCTATCATTTTTCAAAAAACTTTCAGCTCGTTTTAACGCCAAGAACTTGGGGGAGATTAATAATATTCTCGGTGCTAGAGTCACGCGTGATAGGAACAATAAATCATTGGTCAGAGACCAAGAACAGTACCTTAAGACTGTTCTTGATAAAACTGAAATTACAGCAGAGAAGAAAAAGCTAAAGGAGATAGATAATTAAGATAAGAGGAAGTAGTTGTCTATATAATTAATATGATTGGTTTAAAGAATGGATAGTTAGGCAAAAGAATAGTAGTAAAGAGGTTCATTTATTATTATTGAAAGAGAGAAAGGAATGCTAAAAT
>MCFK01001382.1:21326-31393 GCA_003610855.1 Erysiphe neolycopersici | reverse complement strand
CACCGCTGTACCTCCGTATACAGAGGTACTAGGGTAGGGTCTTGTCTTGAATGTTAAGCCCTCAATCTATCTATCCCTGCTACGTCCCTGCTTTTCTTATGTTAGCAATCAATCATCCCTTAAAAGCAGTCGTCCTTTTAATATTAATCCTAGTTAGCGTTAATTAAACATCAATAATTTATCCCTAACCTTCCACCAAAACGTGTCTCACGCGGGCTTTTCTTTTGGCATCTCAAAGAAATGTCGAGATCTTCACCGCTATTAAATATATCTCTTCTAATCCTGTGACAGCAACTGTAGGAGATGTATGTTCTAAGAAAAATATAAGAGGACGTAACCTGATCATTAGGGGTGGGGGACTCGCTTAATGCTATGTTTTAGCGCCGTTTTGAGCCAATCTGAGGCCCCAAATCCTCGGCTAAAATCGCTCGCAGCCAATCAGCGCCCGCGTTAACGGCCCCGCAGGTTTTCTATTCGAGATATACAGAGATACAGCCTTTAACTTTCCCTTCTCCACTATGAGAGCTCTCATAGTTGAGAAGGGAAAGTTAAAGGCTGTATCTCTGTAGATAATTCATGGATTGAAAGAGCTATTAATTTATTAGAACAGTCTCAAACCGCTACTCTAGAAATTAAGTGTACATTTGACCTAGACCAATTACCGGTCTCTTCAAATATCGGGCCTTCCACGGATTGAGCACATTGTGCAACACCAAGTATACTATCAGTGGCAACAAGAAAATAAGAGGCATTGGAGGTATGATGATGACCACTTCGCATCTGGAACGATGCTTCTCGATAAACTTTGCGAAAATTAGATTACGTCGCAAGCAGAGCTAACAAGATCGTCCATGGCAGCAATTGCACATAGCGGCATCATAGAGTGCGCTACCTTACACGAGTGCATCTACGCTACGACACTTCAGCATCAACTTGCAATATGTTGAACCACGTAGTAGAGGGGTTATCAGGGGGTTTGTCATCTGTAGTGAGCTCTGCAAGAAATATTCATACTGTGTTAAGGACGTGCGATGACAAGGCGAACGTCACTAGGATCTGCATATTGAGTCCCGAGCTGTCTAGTGCCACTGGTCAAGTAGATTTGCTGTACGGCACCGCTGTAAGAGACGCTGATGCTGCTGTTAGGTTGCTGAGCAATAAGCCGTTCCCTATAAATATTAGATATGCTCGAAGTGTATGTCAAGTAATTGGCTGATCTGCTCCGTATGTGATGCAGCATGCAGAGGGAAAATTTTGGACACAAGACAATCACTAACTCTAATATTCGTGCTCTGGCTATATATATTTCTGAATCAATTAATGAATTATCGAAAGAAACAAATGAAATAGTAATCGACGCCTCATTTGGAACTAATAGCACAGAGATGCTTCTATTTGGTGTTCTCGCAGAGTTTGACGGGACTGGAGTTTCCGTTGCATATCTCTTTGTCGAGAAAGATACCTCGACCAGAACAGCATCAATTGGAGCCATGACGATTATTCTCGATCAATTTCTTAGAACCCTTCTTGAATCAGGGCTCAATTCCTCTGTTGTCGGTTGTGATAAAGATAAAGGAAACTATTGCGGAAACTATACCTGCAGAATTCATTAGATTTAAATATGCAATCAATGTGGATTGATGGGAAAACAGAGACATTGATATAATTAGAGAAAAGATATCAAATATAGAACTAAGAACTTTTGTCCTATCAAGAATCTGGTGGTATAAGGAGGTTGGGGAAGTTGGAGACACATTATGGGATAACTTTAAAGAAGATTTCTGGGGATGGAACAAATATCATTTTTTCCGATTAGGCCACGATATATACGGGTTCCTGAACAATTTCTTACGTGAAAATGGTGTATATGTTGCGAAAGATAATAGAACAATTAGCAAAAGACTTGTCGAGGCTCTCCAAAAAGAAACACCAGCAACATGGACTTTGGAGCAATTCCAAGAATAAAAATTCATAAAAAGAGGAGTTACGTTTTAACCCATTTTTTGAAATTACTTATCTACCCATACTAGAAGACGTCACACAGCATCCCGATGTTTAACAACAACAGAGAGACTTACAAGATTAAGGGCAGGAATCTATTGACAGCAAAGTTGCAAGTACAATAATAGATATAAAACAAAATAAGTTACCTCAAATAACATTCCACGAAAGCCTATACCTACATATAACCTGAATATACCTGCATTGAAAAATGCAGATGTCGAAAACTTACATGCTGTAGAGGCACCCGAAAGATTTCATATGCGTCTCACTGTCCCAGCAAAATTGAAATGCTTCATATGTGGGAAATCGGGCCGTTGGTCAAACAAGCATACTCACGAAGAACGACAAAAAAGATTTAGAAGATTTCAGCAACAAGCATTTGATTTAAACCGTGAAGGAAGCTTATCAGCTTTTCAGGCCTTCTTGGCTAGTGTTGAAGGAGTCGAAGGACTAACAGAGAATCATCAAGGTGAAGAAGATATTGATAAGATAAATCAATTTTTCCTTGGGTTGGATTTTCAAGAAGGCACGCATGACTATATCGAACAGCATATTAGTGATTGTGGATCTGTAAATCCTCGTCAAACTAAATCTATACTTAATAATCAATCGACTTTTCATGCATTAACCAAACATGACATGTTTAAACAGTATGCAGATACAAGACAATACCAATTAGAAAGCAGATACTCCAAAAGAGAATTTCATGGAATTATGCCCGATAGTGGTGCGGCTGGAGTTTCGACCGCGGGTAAGCCAAAATTTTTAGCTCTCCAAAAAATATTTCCGTCAATTCAATTAGATATTTTGCGAGCTGTAGAATGTAATATCCGATTTGGAATAAGTAATGCCACTTCAATTGGTACAGTAAAATAACCTACTCCATTAGGACCGATAACTTTCCACGTGGTACCTGCTAACACACAATTCTTGTTTTGTATTCAAGATACGGATAAACTAGGTGTTAAGCTTGATAATTTGAAAAATATACTAGTACAAGGAAAGAAAAAAATACCTATTATTCGTAAGTTTGGGCATCCATTTATGATGCTTGCTTATCATGAGCAGAGTATTGCTTGGTGTCATCTGACCGAGTCTCAATTACGTCAATTACATAGACGTTTTGGGCATCCGTCTGTACAACGACTTCACAAAGTTCTTGAAAGAGCAGGACTCGAAGTTGAAGTTAAATTGATCAAGAGACTTATGAAGTATTGTTATCAGTGCCTAATGCATGGAAGATCTTCTGGCGGGCTTAAGGCTACTCTACCAAAAGAATACGATTATTATTATGAAATAGTCGTAGATATTTTTTATATTGACGGAAAGCCAGTACTCCATGTTGTTGATACTTCAACTTCGTTTCAAGCTGCTCGTTTTGTAGATACATGATATTACCCTTGTAAAACCAACAATAAGAATTATCCATATTATGATCAGATGTAAAGGTGAGTTATTTAGTGGCCATTATCGAGTAAAGTAAGGTTGTGATTTAGATATTCTGAAGGGCTGCGTTAAAAAGTACATAAATAGCTATACCTAACAAGTGCTTAAATTTCCCCAGGCTCTAGTAAATCTTCATTCTCATAGGGTCAACTAAAAGCTATAGTATCGACGGTGCTCTGGTGTTCAAAATGTGTAGGAAAGGGGCAGGTTTTATTTCAAGCTGGTTGTATGTATTATTAGTCTGTACCATTCATCTCTTTATTTATTTTAATTGAATTAATTGCCACCGTTGGAGGTGAAGATACAATGTAGGTTTTGCTAATGTGACAATAATCATATATGTTTACTAAGGTAAGGAGCAATTGAACTTTAAAATCATTTCATCTCAATTATTTCCTATTTACATCTTCGTCTGACCTATTTTGGCTTTAACTTTAAGGGGGCTATAAATTTTTAGTTCATTAATGAAAGAAAAAATATTATCAACTAAGCAAAGCAAAAACACCTCATTAGCATCTGCATTTCTACAAATGAATTGACCAAAATTATGAATGACGTATTAAAACACAACAGACTACATGTGATGAAATTTGATTTTGAATGATAGAGATGTACGATTTCCTTTTTAAATGACCAAGATATGAGTAATAAGAAGGAAACAGATAAGAGATCGTATTACGGTAAATTATCCTTCAGTAAAAAATATGACAGCGAAGCAAAAGAATGCTTAAATCAGACTAGTTTACAATCTACCGCAGGACCTTCTCAACACATTGACTCTAAAGCAGAGCAGTCTCTGTGACGGTCAGGATGTCTCGCATGAGCTGGAAATTAGTAATAAGAACGTACCCTCGCAATCTGATTATTCAGTTGGAGCTCAAGCATGTTCACTTTGTGCAGTGACATTTATTAATGTTGAAGAACAAAGAGGCCATGTGCGATCAGATCTCCATTGTTATAATGTTAAGCAGAAGATAAGAGGAAGAAATGTTGTTACAGAGCATGAGTTTGAGGATCTTATTTGTGGTATAAGTCCTCTGATCAAGCTTGAAGGCTCTGCACTGAATTCTTTTAGATTTGAGTGAGAGTATTTCTGGCTCTGATATATCCGATATCGAAGAAGATTGGGAAGAGAATGAACCAAAGACGACGACACTAAGTGCTCTAATGAAAAGACAAGCAACAATCACCTCGGATTTCAAAAAGTCTGGCGATCAGGAATGGGAGAAGCAACATCAAGTCGCAGGGAAATCCCCATTAATACTCTTTAGAAGTCCTATTTTACCAGAAAATAAATATCTAAGTATTTATCGAGCTCTACTTACAGACACCGAGAATAAAGTTGATTCTTCGATTTTAGAAGTGTTAAAAAAAAAACAGCTCACGACTAAATATGAAGTCAAAAATATGCACCCTACAAGTAACCAATTATTCTCACATCAGGCATTAAATCAGCCCCATTTTTTTCTTTGCATGATTGGAGGTGGTCATTTTGCAGGTATGGTCGTATCACTACTGCCAAAGCAAAACAGTTCCACATCAACCTCAACTCTCATTAAAGATATTAATATTCTGGCACATAAAACATTTCACCGTTATACAACTCGTCGAAAGCAGGGAGGAGCACAGTCAGCTAATGACTCTGCAAAAGGAGCTGCACACTCCGCTGGTGCTAGTCTTCGGCGTTATAACGAACGGGCTCTAATTGAAGAAGTCCGACTTCTTCTACAAGAGTGGAAAAGTATGATTGACAGCTCGGAGTTGCTTTTTATCAGAGCCACAGGATCTACAAATCGCCGCACTCTTTTTGGCCCTTACAGTGATCAAGTACTTCGGCAAAAAGATCCCAGAATTCGTGGCTTTCCATTTAGCACTAGACGTCCTACACAAAAGGAGTTAACGCGCTCTTTTTTTGAGCTAACCCAAACTAAGCTTGTCGAAATCAACGAACCTGAAATTTCTACAGACTTAGATGCTAAGTCACGAGTAGAAACTCGTAATCTATCAGCCAAATTAGATAGGCAGAGCTCCTTAGTCTCAAATAAATTAACAGAAGAAGAGGAAACAGCGCTTTTACATACTTCCCAATTACAGGCATTAATACGACGAAGTCGTCTGCCTGCTCTTCTAGTATATTTAAAAAACAATTCCCTCTCACCCGATTTTCAATTTCATCCGCTTGATAATCCGCAAAATTATCAGGCATCTACACCACTACTACTTGCTGCCCATATGAATTCCGCACCGTTAATAACTGGACTTTTATTAAAAGGCAATGCTGACCCAGGAGTTCGAAATCAGAATGGGAAGACAGCATATGAATTAGCTGGTGATCGAGCTAGTCGCCAAGCTTTTCGTATCGCTCGATTCGAATTAGGTGAAAATCGGTGGGATTGGAAGCAAGCCGGAATACCGAGCGGTATTAGTCGTGATGATGCTGAAGAAGAAATGAAGAAACAGAAAATAGAAGAAGAAACAAAAAGGCAATTACAAAGAAAATTAGAATTAGAAATTCTAAAAGTTGAAGACTCCAACCCTTTAAAAGAAAAGGTGCCGTTAGGAAAGGCAGCTATGAAGGGGAGAATGGTGACTTTAGGAAAAGTGCAAAAGACAGCCCAGGAAAAGAGAGAAGATGAAGCTAGAGGTCTAACCCCCGAGATGCGTATGAAACTTGATCGAGAGCGCAGGGCGAGAGCTGCAGAAGAAAGAATAAAGAAAATGAATCAAAATAATTAATTTGGACGGCGATGGACCCACTTTTTCTTGCTGCTAATTCTATTCAGACAACTGCCTGTTCTCTTCCTACTCCTCTTTACACCCTCTTTAAGCCTAAAACTTCTGTTGGTCTCACCTCATCTTTTTCTATTCATTACTAAAAAATAAAAGCACAAGGATCTTAACAGTGAGATCTGAAGCTACTTGGCCTCGTGTTAGAGACTTTGATGATTCAGGCTTCGTCAATTTAACTAGTGACCTCTTAACAACAGTTCTCCGCTCTGCTTTTATTCAAGAAACCTCTATCAATCACTGAAAGGTAAGTACGTGCTACTTCCATGCCTTCAAGGTTGGAATCTGGAAAGGCATGGCAGTATCTCGCTTGGCGATTACGATAGGATCGCCTGAGGATTTTACTTTGACTGAGCCTCTAGCCTTCCTCGACCTTTTTGTGCTGAACATATAATTCTAAGTCTTCTTTTCCCATTTCTTTCAGCTGATCTTGTTTCCTTATCGACAAGATATCTAGAGCCTCTTCAACTATTGATGGACTCGTAAATAATGCACTATCATAAAATTATAACCATTTGATCTGTATTTTTCGAGAAATATTTTCCCTCCAATACACCAGAGCCTTTCCTTAGTCGGAGTATCTTGAAAAATTTTATTGACCGGCTTTGTGGCTGTATGATCTATAGAACTCCTGGGTATTTGATCTTAAAGGTCTCTTATTAATTTGCAGATGATTTTGTCAAATCTTTTGAAGACCCGTTTCACAAATTTGCTTGAAATTGACTTGACCGGAATATTCAAAGCCTACTAGTGAGATGGAGCTTAGACACTAACCTAATTATCTAAGATGTGGAAAGTCCCTCGAGATTTAGAAAAGATATAGATCATGACTTTCCGATTGAAGGCTAGATTCCTCTAATAGACTAAGGTGTCTTTTTGGAATCAAAAACATGCGCACTCCAAAAGACTGAGAAGAATTCACAAGCATCTTGAATATTACATATTCTATTTGGTCTCAAATTATTGATCTATTGCCTATAAGTTGAGACATTCGCCTCTTGGTACCCTTTTAAACACAGATCGCTATTATCTCTCGTTCAATTGACTCTATTTTTCTCAGAAAATCCTCATTACTAGCCAACAAAAGTTTGCTCATAGCAAGATATTTATCACCATTATTGCTATCAGAAATTGCCAATTAATTGAAAGAGCCTCGATTGAATGGGATTTCAATGACCACTCATTAGGGCCGCCTAGCACGAAGACAACCGTATCACCTAGCCCACAAATTATATTAAGGATTCTCAAGCTACCAAAAGATCCAATTGACCTATTGAATCATTTCTCGGGCTAATCTAGGTCTTCTAATAACCACAAAAAATAAAATCTCTTTGCTCAAAGAGACCTCAATACCAAAGGGGCTCAACAGAATCAGGTAAGTGTCTAGTTGAGGTTTTAATTGAGAGAAATCCATCAATTCGAGACCAGAGAGCTAATTTGATTGATTCAAAATGAACCAGTGAATCTTCATTAGAGGTAAATCGGACTTTATTTCAACGCCTCCAAGCTATCAAATTAGGTGACAAATAAGATTAAAATGAAGCTTGAGTTATGGAGAGGCAGTGCAATGATGGTTTGGTCCTTGGAAGTGCCCATTCACGTTCAATTTAAAAGAAATAGCCTGGCTCTAAAGCTTGTAATTTGTTCATCGATTGTGTTTCAGCTACTGGCTGTTGGCTCCCTTCTTTGTTATTTCCAAGGGTCAGTAAGCCGCTAAACAGTGGTTTAGTCTTAATACGAGCCCTTGTGAGCGATTGAAACTCGTTTCAATCAAAGACTCGTGGACTAGTAATACGATTCTCCTAGAATTGCTTTAAAAGATCTTTATTTGATCCCAGCAAAAAACGATTTCTAATTCTAGATGGCTATCAAAGTCATGTAACTAATTTTATTTAGGAATCTTCTCCAAAAAAATCGTCCTATTAATACCTCAGTATTCACATATTTTCTAATAGGTACTCACAGAAAAAGATATGACTCTCTTGACCATTGGAGAGCCTCAACAATTGCTGCAAAAAGACCGTTCCCAGGGAAATAGCGATTTGAATAGAATAACAGACTCTCTAGTCAAAAAAATGCTCAGGGTGAAAATCTACTAGTACTTAGACCGATCCTCTTACAAAGACAGCACTGGGTCATCTATTACTTGTAAAGACTTAAAAAGGGATTCAAAGGCAAACTAAATCGACTCACGAAGGCTCGAGTAGAGCTAGATAAACCTGTTTTACTATTCCAGGGGAAAATTCGACTATTTGGTACACTCCTAGGAAAACTTGTGGCCTTTAATGACAAATAGGCCAATTTTAACGCCAGGTTTCAGCCACTCCTACACATCAGTTTTTACTTGGGAAGATAGTTAAAGGGTTTAATGAAGTTGATTTTCATTTGGCTAACTCTCAATGAAAACCCAATTCTTTGAGACCCAAGTTAAGGGAATACGACCACGAAAAAGAAGAAGAAAGAGGGTTGGATTGAGTTCAAGTTCGAGATTCGCAGACATTTCCATTGAAGCTAGACAGACGACCAAAAGCTTATTTTTATCGAGCCACAAAAAACATAACAGTAGAAGAAACATTAATTTAGCTAGAGAAACGGTAGAATACATTCAAAAAGTAGTTTGGCTGAGAAATAGTAAATAAAAATAAATTCAATTTTTGAATAGAGTCAATTATAGGGGTACTGGTTTGCCAGTAATCTAAAATATTGCTCCTTGCCCTAAAGATAGATTGTGAGCAAGTGAATGGTTGCGCAAAAAATTCACTATGATATGCTGCGAGATTTTCGTGGCTGGTACGAGCTATATTTTTTTCACGTAATATGCGTCGTGGATGGCAAAGTTCTGGAGACTTCTTTTCACGGATCTGTAGAACAAGTGCGTGATATAGAGCTGGATGGACTTTGTCCAACCCGGCATCCAGAAATGACTTTCGTCATTGATTCATTAATCGTCGAAGTTATGCCTGGGAGATCGACTCCATTGAAATAGTTCTTTGAGAAAGTTGCCTCAGTCCAGCAAATGCCTCAATGTCTGCTTAAACATTACCCCTTATCTCCGAATGATTAGGCACCTGTACCTACTTTATCGATACACGACCTGTGTGTTAGTGCATAGATAGAACCTCTTGACAATAACGAGCCTGGAAGATGATTTCCCTTGATTTTTAGAGTCAGAACTGCTGCTGCCTGATTGTCTAGCAGTATATAGATATGCTGACTTATCCTCTTATATTCAAGAAGTCTTTCGAGAGACTTATATGCTCCGAAAAGCTCTGCACTGATTACCTCATTATCGTGAAGAGTACCGTGATCAATACCGAAAGTGATACCATCTTTTTGCAGAACGAATCCCCATATAGAGCGGCCATGCCCTTCGGAGGAGTTATCTGAGAGAATACACAAATTTTTTTTCAAAACTGGAAATTTGTCCTGTCCCAAAGATTAAACTGATTAACTTCTAGAGTTTTTAAATATATGCTGGTGGGGGGGGAGGGCTGGTAGGGAAATATGAAGACTCCGCTTGTGGAAGTTGTCTGTATACCCATTGGATGCGCGACATCTGAATCTCTAGGCAATTCGATAGTCGAGCATGAGCCTCATATTTAAATGTACCAACGTTTGAACATATATTCGCCCAGCTTCTAAGTGGCTGATAATTATCTAAGGAATTTATATCTAGCTGCAAGATGAATTCTATTTCTCTTAAGTATTCTATTCAAGCGGATAAAAATCCCCTCCCTTTCGATGTACAACCACATAGGATGCAGTCTTCCGTATAGGAAGTGCCGCCCTCAGTGCCTTACAAAATACCTTATTGTCAGGATTGCCTTCTT
>MCFK01001382.1:884-21243 GCA_003610855.1 Erysiphe neolycopersici | reverse complement strand
CTCCTTGCCCCGCTGTCTACATGATGCTTCTGACATTTATCAATCACTTCGCACAGGTGTGAGGCCTGGGGAGTGGCGATTCCTCTACCTAACTACTGGGCCCGGAACGGCCCCTCCTTTCACTGAATTTACGCGCCTTGTGTATTCAGCTGCTTTAACAGCTTTTGCACACCAAGTTGTTACGTGTTGTTTGAAATTAAGGCGTATCTCTCAAGGTACTGGTTAACCGTATATTTTAATAGGATATTACTTTTTAAGGATCGATCACATGCGCCGTGCGTGTCAAAAAAGCTTGTGTGATAACTGATCGTGTTCACCAACTCGGCAATGCCACCCGTTGAGCGAAGCCCTCACTGCTGATAGATATATAATCATATTAAGTTCGATCTTTAACAGTGCCGGCTCAAAGGTAATGTGGTAATCTATCTCTGACAAGGTGTCCAAGGCTGCATATTTTCTACTCCCATTTATGGGGCCGAAACATGATATAGTCCTGATATTTCACAATGGGCACTAAATCAAATACAGTATGCAACGAATTGCGCTGCACGCTCATTGCTTCCAGTCCTTAAGACCAATACCGATCTCTAAACTCTTGAGAGAAGCCGTTTGGGGTCGATTTAGGGCCTGGCTGGATCGTATTCATCACCGACTAGCTATTAAAGCAACTGCAGATCCTGATCACCCTCCCAGGCATCGGTAAAACTCAATCCATTTGAGACAGTATCAGAATATAGAGCTTTTTTTTCAGACCACTGCGACCTAACATGAAATATTATTAATCGCGACTAAATAACCCTCAATAAAATTGCAGACATAGGTCGTCAAAATGGCACAGAGATAATTTAAGAGTCGGCACTGTCTCGTAACCCTCTTGATTTGACAGTATATTTTGATGGATCTGTGAATGGCAATCAGAATACAGGAGCTGGATACTGTATATACAGAGGTTCACAAGAATTTATACAAGAATTTGTCCCATTATAACATATAGTGAAGATATAAGATACCGAAATCTTCAGGGCACTCGAAGGATTCTGGGTAGCATACTCAAATGTAACGGCATGCTTCGCGAAAAATATAATAGTCTACCTGGACCAACAAGAGACGGTGATTCGGCTATACTCAGGTCATCCTAACTCATCTAGTTATAACCAAATTAGAGAATTTCAATCGATTCGTAACACATGGAAAATGAGATACGAAGCAGTCAGGGTTCAAATGGGCACAGTCTTGGTTAGATGGATCCTTGACCATCAAGGAAATGGGCAGGCTGATAACCTCGCCAAACAAACTTGAACTGGAGACAACACAAACTTTAGAATGAAACGGACGTGCAAAAAAACACGCATAGATTATACATAACAATGCCTCAACAGATTTTTGGAAAAGTTCAGAGTCGAAAAAATATGGCATTCGGATGACCACGCGAATTTCACCAGAACTTTATATGACAAGTAAGAATCTAGTAGGCAAACTTTTGGCGGCTTGTCCTGGCCACGGCGACTTTGCTGCCTACTCTAGACGTTTTAAACACGAGGATGCATAAATGAATTGTGAATACGAATCTGAAAAGACACTGGAACACCCCTTCTTTTGTCGGAAAATACGACGAAGCAACAAACTTCCTAGATACCCTCAAGGAGGCAATGCATAGGAAAATATCAGATGGGTACTTAATTCAGTACAGAGTGCCCGTCCAGAATTAGTGTCTGGAAGAATAACCCTATGGGTGGTCTCCGGAGATGAAATCATTATTGAATATATATAATATATATTCAAAAAAATAGGGGCTCAGTTGTAATGAAAGTTCAGTTGAATCAATTTGTAGGAAAAAAGAATGCAAGGTTGAGTTTAACGGTTTTGTTGCTTTCTTGCCATTAACTTATTAGATAAACGTATCTGGTGGCCGTATGCTGCGCAGGCACGCCAAACGCCCCCCGGGAAGCACGAGGCCGGCCCCTGCCTGTGAGACGGCTTGACGTTGAACGACCAAAAAATAAAATATTAACGAATGAATGACGTTAATTATAGCCGAAATTGAAAATTTTGTTATAGGATGAGGAAACACATTATACAGTTAAGTCGTGAGTTAACTGCTCTAGAAATACAATAAATTTGAATTCATACTCAAATTTGTAAAAAATTGCGAGGTTTTAAAGATACTTCTATATTTGAATTCATGTAAAGTGATTATTTGCTCTCGATTCTCCAGCGGTTACAAGCCAATTGTGTCATTTCTAAATTGCTTGCTTAGTGGCGTAAGCTTCACTTCTTAATGCTCGGAGTCTCTCTCCTAATCCATCTTCTTCCACTTCTACAAGGGCATTTTTGCTTGGGGTGGATGTCATTGCTTGTGCAACGTCCATCTCTTGATGTAGCTCCACACCAGCTTCGTCAGCCACTTGGTTGATCAACCGATCAACATCGTCTTGTGGTGTTGCTACTGCAGTGGCAGAAGTAGTTGCATTTTCATAATAGCCCGTAGCAACATCTAAATCATCAAATTGTGTCTCGAATCGATCCATTACAGTTGAAATCTAGATTCAAAGTTATAATTGTTAGTTTTTAAGACTATGATTATAAAACTTAGGGGACTAGAGTAATAATATTGAATTGCAAAAGAAGGATAAGATATCTATGAACGTCCGAAAAGATTCATACTAACCTTGTCAAGATCCATTGCTTTCATAGCTTGATCCATTCCTTTGACAACATTTGTCATACTACCTGTCACCTGTCTCATAGTAACAGCTGTTTGAACACGACTGGCAACAGCATCGATTCGACTAGCTAAGCGTAATAAGTTCAATCTTTCATTTTGTTTTCGAATAGCATTTTGAGCATATACTTTGGCGATTTCTGAATGACCAGCTTGTATGGCTTTCTTGAGTTTATCTTTCTCGATTTTCTCATCTTTTGTTGCTTTAGCTGCTTGTCGATTAAGCTGTTTTGCAGTAAACTGAATGGAAGAAATATTGTTAGGCACAACTTTTTCGCTTTTGGTATTTTGAGAGAGGGGGGGGATATTATTAACTGAGATCTCCTCTGTTTTTTAAAGTAGAAGAGAAATCCTTGTGAAAATATCATCTAATAATTTGAAAAGTAGATGAGAGTGTTACAGCCGATATAGAAAAGAACGACACCCTGTTTATGTTCTCCTCTTAGCCTTCTAATTTCAGATCTACCCCTCATTATAATAGAAATTAAGAACACTTCAAACAAACCTTGAGATTGAAAAGGGCCTTCTCCAGACCGGACATATTTTGAACAATAAGGCAGCCTTAATAAAGAGTATTTAGAAATAAAATTGATCTATTATATTCGCATATATCGCTAGAGCTGTAGGAGGTTATGTCGTTTCGTGGTGCCTTGGGTTTTACTTAAACTTGTTGTAATAGAGGGGTTGTTGTTGGAGGGGGCGCAATAAAATCATATTGCCGAGGATTATGGGTGTGATCGGATTCGAACGAAAAATTAATCATGGCCATAGGACTAATCTCACCTCTTTTGACTAATATTCTGAGTAAATCTGTAACCTTGGAATATTCTTCCTTCTCAGTCAATGTATCTTAATACTCAGATTTGCATCTGTTTAGGAAGGGCACGGCAACATCTTTTCTTCGTCGCATTGAGGTTCCAATGAACTGTGACAAGGATTTTTAGTCATTTAGTGCTATAATTTGCAATGTGTCGCTACGGTTACCAACCACTAGCAGTGCTGACTAAACTAATTAGTCTGACTAATTTTAACAATTACATCAAGTTTGTTAGGTGAGAACTTAATCCCAAACTTTCCTCCTCTTCAATCAACAGGTATTGCACCCAATAAATCATGACCTCGTTTTTATAACAGAACCTTTCGGAATAACGGTGAATGGGAAGACTATTCCACCTGCTAGACACATCCGGTGGCTGGGTGTGCATCTTGATCCCCGACTTTCATTTAAGCACCATGTAACAACCTGGAGTGCGAAAGCACTAAGTCTAGCGCATCACATGCGACGTTTAAACTCTGTGCAAAGAGGAGCGTCACCAAAAGCATTGATAACTGCAGTTGACGCACACACAATCTCGCTCGAAACTGCTTTCCGCACTAACATTGACATAATACTAATATAAGAACCCTAAATTTTTAGAGACCTAACACGTCGAATTACATGTACACACTCGACATTTGAATGTTTTACCCCAATGACTGGTCATCGAGACCCTGTGTACTAACTTACACAAAGAAAAACATAGGACTCACCATTATTCAGAGCCGCCCTCAAATTTCGTTTGATCAACCTACTGGAGATATTATTTTCCTCAAAGTTAAGGCTTCTAATAACCACTGGATCACTATAATAAATATTTATAACGCTCCCCCTGGATCTACTAACCCGGGCGCAGCACTAGAATTTATATTTTCCTTACCCAATACCTTAAATCTCGACAACTGTGTCCTTGCTGGAGACTTGAATCTCCACCATAATAATTGGCAGCCATCTTATCAGGGGGCACTTCGACTTGGGCAGGTCCCCTAATCCAATGGCTCGATGATAAAAACTTTTCTTTAATTTCGGAAGTTGATGTTCCCACACATAATCGGGGAAACGTCCTAGACTTATGCTTTGCGTCATATTCACTGATGGCAAAGGATGGTACAGCCTTTACTCAACAACATCTTGATATTACCTCAGGCCACCTGCCACTTCTTATAACTGTTCTCTTTGATTTCGAAAGAACTCACGCCGAACCGAAACTTCGATTTGCATCTATCGATGAAAATATCTTTCATTCTTTACTTAAAATAAAAATTGATGACATAACTCCTCTCGAACAAAAATCAACCTCAAGCATTGATAAAAGAGTCGAAGAACTAGTTGATGCTTTGCAAAACTCATTCGCAGGATCAGCGAAGAGATCTCTACCCCATAATACCGGAAAACCCTAGTGGGACCATAACTGTAGAGAGGCACGTCAAAGATATCGGGAGATACTGCGCAATGAAAATGTTTGCGAGGCAGATATAAGAGAATTTAGAAGAGTCATCAAGAGAGCAAAACGCTCATTCTATCAAAAAAAAAGTAGACGAGAGTAAAAGATATCTTTGATATTGTAAAATGGCAAAGGTCAAAAGGAGTCTTCCGCACTCCCCCTCTCCACAACCCTGTATTGCCAGATGACCCCCCAGCGCAGTCACCTGAGGACAAAAGAGAGGTCCTCTTCAGAAATCTTCTTTGTAATCAGTCTGAAACCGCAGACATCCCCCTAAGAACTCCATTTGTTCCAAGGCAAATTATCCCTTTCCCGAAACTAACAATTATAGAAGCCTCTAGAGCTATTCTTAGGGCTGGAAACACGACTCCAGGTAAAGACGGGATCTCTAATGCACTGTACTGCTTCGCCTCGCATAGCCTTATGTTTCTAATCTAGTGTTAGAACTTTTCCAAGCATGCATTGATATTGGTTACCATCCTAGCTGCTTTCGAACAGCCATTCTGACGGTTATTGGTAAACCTAATAAGGCAGACATGACTACCCCTAGCTCCTATAGACCTATAGCCCTGCTCTCAGTCTTTGGTAAAGGTCTAGAAAGACTTGTCGCGAGACGCATGGCATGACTTTCCATTAAGTTCAAGATTCCTGCCCGCCAACAATTCGGTGCTCTACCACTTTGCTCATCAGTAGATTTAACTACTTTTCTGACTCATGATATAGAGAATTCTCTAAATAAAGGATAGACGGCATCTATTGCTACTCTTGATATCAAAGAAGCGTTTGATGCAGTACTCCTAGAAAGACTTGTAAACCGACTAAGGGGTCAAGGGTGGTCATCACAGCTTTGTGAATGGATTGGATCCTTCGCAACTGAGCGTACTGTTTTAATCAGGTTAGACAGCGAAACTGGCCCGCCTCAAGCAATCAACTGTGGACCACCACAGGGCTCCACAATATCTCCAATCTTATTTATGCTTTACATTTCTCCCCTCTTCCGCTTGAAAGGTCTCAAAAAAGCATTTGGTTATGCTGACAATGTGGCTATCCTTAAGATCTCCCCTTTACTTGACCTAAATTCGACCAAAATTCAAGAGATCATCAACGAAGCATTGACTTGGGGCGAGGAAGAAGGCATGATTTTTGATCCCAAAAAGTCTGAGCTAATGCATTTCACCAGAAGACATAAAGATAAAGGAAAAAGCCCACAGGTACAGTCAAGTAGCTTTGTAATTTTTGAAAATATTAATATGCCAAATTTAAAGTGGCTGGGAGAACATTTCGATAGGAAACTCACGTTCAAGAGTCTTGAGTTAATCCAAGCTTCTAAAGCTTTAAATGTTGCAAACGCTCTTCGGTATCTTAGAAATACAATCAGGGGATCCCCCCGATTCTCTCTAGGCAGGCTGTACTATCATGCGTCCTACCTGTAGCACATTTTGCGGCTGAGACTTGGTGGCCAGGAAAGACTAGAAGTAAACACTCACAATCGATAAGTAAATAAGTAATAGAGTCAGTAACCATATTAATGCACTAAATAAGGTCTATACAACAGCTGCTAGAGCGATACTCCCAGTTTACCGGACTACCCCCAACCAAGCTCTCATAAGGGAAGCTGGACTGAACCCTGCAGAAATTGCTCTAGATAACATAGTGATAAGAGCTGCCGTTCGAATCCGCCGTCTTGATGACCGTCACCCACTAAAATACCGTGCATTAAGGCTAACTTTTAGTCAAACAATGTCATGATTTGCACGGTCCCTAGATTTTTTACCATTGTCAGAACAAATAAATCCCTTAAATTTCCCTACCTGGGAAAAGGAGGAACCACAAAATATCCTTCTCTTCTCTTCTGCTACATAAACATCTTCTTCCGAGTTAAGATCTCGGATTTTCCAGGAATTCCTAAATACACTGCCAAAAAAATGATATAATGATCTACAGTGATGGATCGAAACTTCCCGATGGAAACATCGGAGCTGATTTTGTAGTATTTCAGACAGGACGCAAAATTGGCTCAGGCGCTTTTCCACTAGGGAGAGTATGCGAAGTTGAGGATGCTAAAGTCCACGCAGCGCTCCAGGGAATCAAATATGCGATTTCACTCTCATCAAATCGCTTCTCAAAAGATCTATGGGTATACATAGATAACTACAGCGTAGCAAGAAAATCACTCACAAAAATCCCTGTTCTATCTTCTCAAACAGCGTACTTAGAGGCCCCTGGAAACTATCAAACTATGGAAAGCAAGAATCAGACTCCCACATATCCCCAAGGGCGAAATAAAAATACGATGGGTACCCAGTCATTCTGGAATTTATGGTAATGAACTAGCAGACCTATAGGCTAAAAATGGTGCGGCCATGACTTACAACGAGTCACAACAAACATTCGTTAGCTTCACTGCGAAAAGGGCAAAAAATGAAAATAGAAAACCAAAGAGATGACTGGTGGCAGACCGAGGCCCTTAGGAGGTACACTCAGCTCGATATTAATTCTGCCACTCTTCCACCCAAAGAGCTTCGGCTGAACAGGAAACTACTAGGACGTCTTATTGCTTCTAGAACTGGACATGGAGATTTCGCTGCCTACTATACACGCTTCAATCACCAAGACGCCAATCTAAATTGTAAATGTGGTTCACCCAAGGCACCGCTACACTTTTTCTTTTGCAGAATATTGCGTCGCCGAGATTGCCGCCCTCCTGGACATATTAACTCCCTTATTCCTTCTTTGCTCGGAAATCCTAATGGTGCTGACATACTATTCGAATGGCTTGAAAAGCTGAATTTTTTGCAAACATATGCACTTGATAAGAGTACAGTTCTGTTTCATTTTACGTGTTATTTGTTTATTTTGGTATATGTCCTATCTAAAAATCAGGGAATCCCACTGAAAATCGTTGAGGATATCCACTGACGGTGGTTATTGACCTTTCTTTAACTTTTATTAAGTGCTGACTATTCAACACAGCGCCTCACAACATGTATATAGTTGCTTAGATAAGCTCATCGTTCTAGAGCTCCGGCTCTAGCGTCATATGTCCCTAGATAGGATTAGAACCCACCGATTAGTGAGGAAAGAGTGCATCGATCGAAGGATATCATCGGGCCAGCCCTGTGCCTGTAGCCTCCATATAAGCCTATTATGTAGTACTGAATCAAAAGATCACTGTAAATCTAGCGTCACTATAGTTAAAGCATAACCCTGAAAACGAGCTTCCTCGAAATCATGTACAACGCATGAGACCAGATGATTTATAGATCGTTTTGAGAGGGCTCCAAATTGCTGCTGCCCCACTATATCTAAGGTTATTGCGAGATATGACACCCTTTTCCCTATTGCTCTTTCAAACTCCTTACCCAGACAAGAGAGTAGATAAATAGGTCTCCATCCTTCTGCTTGAGATAGATCCCGTTTTTTTTTTCGCAGGAAGAAAAATTGTCTCTGCTAACTTGAAATAGGATAGGTAGTGACCAAATCTGAAATGGGCTAAAAAATACTGAGTGACAAGTCTTCCTTTGCTGTCCCAGCAGGCAGAAAATAGTTCTGTAAAAATTCGATTCGCGCCCGAATTAGTGTAACCACTACCAATGATATATATTTTAAATTCTGTTTCTGTCAGCTCATCTACCCAGAGAATACGTACCTCCCCAGGTATTCAACAGGCAGAAATGTCATCAAAGGCCTAAAATCGAGCCAGGAGACTATCCCGTAAAATTTCAGCACGCTCAACTTGGTCATATATAATTCTCTCTTCATAAATAAAATTTGGAGGAATCTTTGGAGCCCTAGGAGAGGCCCACTGCATCATTATAAAGATATCTGAAGATGAATTCATAGCTTCGACTTGTTTCTTCCAGTATTCACTCTCTCTTTGATGAGGCTACAACAGAGCGGTATAATTTTGCAAGAGTTTTACATTCAGTTTCCGAGGAAGCATCTTGATAGTTAAGGCGGGAAAATTTAAATTCTGGTGTCTATCAAGGAGCAGATCTACCTCCACCTTGCTTGGGACGAGTGCTAGTTGCTCGAATAGCCGTTTTTAATACTCTACAGAGTTCTTGTGCAGAGTTTTCTATCTTCGCGCTCTTTGTTCAGCCGCCTTTGCTCTAGCCACAGCTAAGTGTTTACACTCACCTAGTGTGCAAAATGTTTTCATTTGCTCTTTGGTGGGTCCACTAGAGCGGGTAGGGCGAGTAAGACGTTTATGACTGTCTGAACGATGGGGAGCTCCAAATTTTTGCACTTTGAAAGCGCCTAGCAATCATTTTCAATGTGCATAGATGATTAATAATTACTACATGAGGATGCGTGAGAGTAATTCCTTGACGGGTGATAGTCATCACAGCGCTTTCAACAGTCAACTTCCTTTTGCTTTTTAAAATTAGTCGCTTTCCCTGATTCATCAAACACTCCGAAACTAGGTCGAGGTGCCTTAGCGAGTAGGTCATCATCATCCATGTGCGATTGGGAGCTTCTAGATTTGAAGCACCGTAGAACCGAATGGAAGCAGGATGAATGGAAGTAACACGTTTTATCTCATTAGCAAGCATTTTGTTTGTGACTTCAACTTGATCTTCTTGGGTAAAAATTGATCTTGGTACTGTGGGAATTAGTAGAGGAATCCAATTAGAAGCAGATTCAAGCTTAGACCAGTATTAAGAAGCCTGCTGCTAGTCTGTAAGAGAGCCTCTCGTACTTCATTGCTACATGGACTAAGAGAAAAGCCAGTGCCTACTGGCTTAATTAAGCTAATCGAGGCTAGAGACAATCCAAGATGTTTAACGATTTATTCTCGAAGGACTGCAGGAGAAAGTTTACGCCATTCGTGGTTGATTGGGAGACGAACGAAAAGTCTAGTATCAGACGTTGTACTCTTAACTTTCGTTTTATGTGAATGATTTATATTAGATGCTTGAGGACGAATAGGTGTGTATACTCTTTTAGGCTACAGAACTTATGGCCGAAGTAACTAGTGATGTAGATGCTATAATTCGAGACTTTTTGTGCCCATGACGGGCGACAATTACCCATAAATTCTTTTCTATACCTTCTTTACTATAGTCAAAGTAACTTTTTGAGGCCTGATTATGGTCTGGCAAATTGGTGAGTCCGAGGCGAAAATATTCCATTAATAATTTTTTAAATTTTTTGCGTCTTATTCGGAGATACAAATGACCTTTTTTTCCAGGTGTAGGGGTAGTGCTTTAAAGTGATGAGTCATCAACAGTTAAAGTGGGGCACAGCGTGTGCACAAAATTATTGTGCACTCATTTTTCCGAAGTAGCTGGCCTTGCGTATGAAAAGCAGATGACAGCAATACGCAAATCTCTGATCCGACAACCACAATATTTTGTTTCAGAACCCTACATCGCCATCAAATTCGACCCTTTATGTAATTTAAAAGCAATGATATATTACTCAAAATATATTTATGTTCTATAAGTAGGAATTTGAGAGTTGAGTAACGCTACATCGAAGAATATGAAGCTTTACATTTATTTAAAACCTGCAAGAGCTAGTGTGGCGTTCAAGTGTTATCTAATTTTTTGCTTGGTTTTTTTGGCTCTTGTGTCTAGTTAGATTTTTTGTTTTCGGTTTTAGATCCCTCTTACTGCAGTCGTTGGAACAAATAGTAACAGTGTGTAGACGACTCCTGACCATCTTATGTATCAAACTTTGACAATCAAGTTCTCGGCGAGTTTTAAAGATTTCTAAAACAATTATATGTATTAGAACCAAATACTTATCACACAAATCTCTTTATCTTATGTATCCAAATAGTAATATAAAGAATGTTGTGAAGCTATGTAGCAATTCGAGAATATTAAAGGAGATTAAAAATTCAAAGATTCCTGCCCAAATTTAACTTTTTATTAAAAATTGTATCTGTGTGTTAGCGATCAAAAGATTTTAATAGATTGAAATTGCTTTAAACTCGAACCTGATATTTTTCTGCTTTGTTTAAGGGGCTGAAAGTATGCAGATATGGAAAATCAAGTATTTTGGAAATATCAAAGATTTTCGGCAAACTTTAAACAAGGTTTGATAAATCTTGATATTCAAAGATTTGCGGGGAGGTGTGAACGCCCCTAGTTATAGATCCAAAGGGAAATGGAACTTTCCGATTTTTTAAATATAAGCAAACCAACTATCAATTAGCTGGAGCAGAATTCTAAAAAAGACATGAGTTTTATCCACACTATCTCAATTCTGACTGAAAAGCATCATTGAGATAACCAACAAACCCTTCTAGTATTCGGCCCTCAGGAACAGCATTATTCCGATTAAGATTGATATACTGCCTTTTTAATCTTTGAAGTATAGGTAAATTCACAGATTCAACAGGTAATTCAACCAACAAGCTCTCTCCCACGTCAATATGTCCTCCAACCTCTCCAGGGTGGTCTTTTATCCAGTCCAATATCATATTTAAAACACTTTGTGCTGTATGATCTAGCTCATGTAGATAGTCTTCGCCGTTCGGTTTCCTTGCAATGGTTGCTGCGTTTGGGCGTACGATCTTTTTGGCTGACTTTCCGCTACCAATGAGTGTCTCCCAGATTGCTTCATTAGGGGTTTCTTTATCCTCCCACAATACCGTAAAAAGTGGACTATCCCATCGCGCAAATACATTAGGCTCTTCATATCTGAAAACTAAGTTTTCCCAACATTCTTTCTGATATGGCAGATTCTCTTCAAATTCATCAATTTCTTCTACTAGTCGAGTTTCATTTATTTCACGCGCTTTCTCAATTGGAGTCCCAATATGAACAACACAATGGGTCGTTCGAACAGCTTTGGCCTCGCAATATAATTGATATCGCCAACCCTTAATGTAGTTACCCCCATCTATTATCACAATATCTCTGGGACTAAGCACTCTAGTCACTGCTGCATATAGAGTAGCTCGAGCATTCTTTTCAGACGAATTATTACTCCGCTCAGAGACATCTTTACTCTCAAGGTTGTAAACACTGCGTGGAATATGTAGTGTATGATCAGAAATGAGATGCACCTGAAGATTCGAAGATGAGTGACTTGAGGGAAAGGTCTGAATTCGATTTGTGAAATAATTCAACAATTGCTTGGCGCGATAGGTTTTCCCAGATGTTGGGTAGCCCGTCAGTATAATAAGCTTGTGATTTTAGAGTTGATATGTTTGTTCCTCTTTGGATTTGAATCTTACAGGCATCAGTGGGTACAATATTTACTTCTTTTTGCGTGAGAAATTACTTAGCACGGGAACATGACACAGTGTTTAATCGATGGTATGTTTTAATCAGGATTTTTACAAGTATACAAGATATTTTGTTACTAATGCTTCTGATACAACGCTTGGACCTTTATTGGTAGACATTAGACAAGAAACTACTTGATGTGACTACATTATATGTTAAGGCTTTCTTAGAGTAATCTTAGTTGGTGATAGCTACCATAAATATAGATATAATTCTAAAATCCGGTTACAACTCTCCTTATGATACCTCGCCCCTAGTCATGGACAAAATCAGCCCTACCACATTAAGTCATACATCTATAGTGGAAGAAAGTGGCTTTGGAAGTGATTTCAACATCGGTCTAAGAGAAGGTACTAAAAGACCAAATACGTTACCCGACGACTTGCCAAAATCTTTGGATGATCGAAAATTCACGTCAACATACCCTTTGGAGACTGAAATATATGATGCCTGGAAGGGTAGATAATCATCCCATCATCAGAGAGCTTAGTTTCTAACTAGGTAATCAGGACAGTCTGAGATTATCAGACTTGCCACTCCTGCTAAACCCCTTCAATATCGCACTCTCTCGATTGATTATGGCAGCAAGACCCCGATATTAAAGCCAACAGTAAATAATCATGGACAGACAAATTTGTTGGCAGCAGACGCAGGTCATAGAGATGTTTTCATTGATGGAGATGAAAATGCTATTGCAAATGACAATAAATTGTCTGATAAAGAGAAAGAAAATACTCTTCAAAAATCATTAAATATGGCTGCAAGTAACGGCGATATTGAAAGTATTCAACGTATTCTGAATGGGAAAGCAAAGGAATATGTGGATATTGATGCGCCAGATGAAGAAGGAACAACACCCCTTATTTATGCAAGCTGCTTTGTAAGGTTTTGGGATATATCTTGAACTGAGATGGGACTAATAGAATTCCAGGGACATGAATCTGTTGTGAACGCTCTACTTGATGCTGGCGCGAAAGCTAACTGCCAAGATCAAAATCAGTGGAGTGCTCTCATGTGGGCTATGATTAATAGGCACAAGGGAGTTGCTAAAGCTCTTCTGGATCACGGTGCCTCTGTCGAGGTTAGATCAGCATCTGGAAGAACTGCTCTTGATTTTCTCACTCCTAACAGTGACCTATCTGAATTTCTCCAAGATAGCGGTTACAACATCGGAAATGTTGGAGTCCCAGATGATTTCTATAATCCAGGATTTTCCCAAGATCGATTCGAGGAGGAAATGGCTGAAAATGAGATGCGAAGACGTATGATGATGGAGAGCGCGCGGGATCTAGAAGTTGATATTGGAAATGTAGGATTTGATGATCAACCAGAAGTAAGTAAAATCACATACGCTCTTAGATTCTAACTTAATTATTAATTATATTTATTCTTAGACACCCGAGGAACATGGCGAAGAAACACAAGAGTTTGACTGGAATAGATGCTTGCATGACCAGATGTTTGTTTTTCAAGAAAACGAACTTGGTCGAATCCTCAATATAGTAATAACAACTATGACACCACAACGCTCATCATCTCAAAAGCCAGTTCCGGCTAATATCCTTTTTTTGAGTGCACGATACGCTCACTATCATGCAAACCAAGACTTACTCGCCAAATTATTGATCACTTCTCTGGAAAAGATCAACGATGTTGTGGAGTCTCACCAATGGGATATGACGATTTTAGCTTTTTGGATCTCAAATGCGACTCTGCTTCTTCACTATCTTAAAAAAGACGGCGGGTTAAGTGAATCAACAAAGGAATTCCAATTTCAGCTGGCTGAGTTAATTAATGAGATATTTATTCTTATTATTCGAGATGCAGAGAGAAGAATAGACAAAACATTAGATTCATCTATGTTAGATCATGAAACCATTAAAGGATTCGAGGATATTGCGTTCCAACATGAGTGGAAAATATTCAAAAGGAAAATTCAAGTAAAAGAAGAACCTGCTGAAAAAAGATTCCGTCCTCCATCCCCCAAAGCTAGATCAAAGCCATCCCCGCGCAATGTTACGTCTTTACTTTCATCTACCTTATTTGTATTAGATTTGTATGATATACATTCAGTCATTATATCCCAGATACTAGCGCAGCTTCTTTATTGGTTAGGTGCAGAGCTCTTTAACCGTATTATGTCCAATCGAAAATACATGGCCCGCTCGAAAGCCATGCAAATCAGAATGAACGTGTCGATGATTGAAGAATGGGCTCGTTCGAATAATCGACAGCCTGAGCATTATGAAGATGGATCTATGACTTCTTCTGGAGAGAGTACAATTGACGCCGCCCGCAATCATTTAGCACCAGTTATACAGCTTTTACAATGGTTACAATGTTTTTCATCTTTGGAGCAAAATGATCTTGAAGCATTGACTGCTACTATTCAGCAACTTACTCGTTTATCACCACAACACCTTATTCATGTTGTGAAACATTATCGACCAGAGGTCGGCGAGAAAGGCCTTCCAAAGACCGGAATAAAGTACTTAAACAAACTCCAGAAAGAGTGGCAAGATCGAAAAGATCGGCTGAAGAACTCTCGACGTACTTCGTCATTTAGTCATGTAGCCACATCTAAAATGGGAAATAATTATCGAACAAGTCAGGATTCAGAAAGAATTCAGCATGATAGACACGACGGGAATATGGCTCCAGCTATGAGCCCAATTGAAGAAGATTATGCCTCAGAAGGACTATTTTTGGATCCCGCAATAATGCTTTCCTTTACTCTCCCCTCAGGTACAGATATGTTAGTAAGTTATGGTGCTGGATTCGGTGGATTAAATCGTGAGCGGGAGCGTAAATATATTCCCACGATACCACCTGAATTCCTCGCTAAATTAGATGCAAACGGTGATAAATCACGTTCCAGATATGCTGAAAAAGATTGGGAAAACGAAGAGGTATGAAGTAACCTTCCGGATAATATAGAACCTCCAAGGATAGCTATCAATTAGAAAAAAAAAAAGAAAACTTGGGATTCGGTAATTATAGGGTATGGGATAGGGGACTTAAGGTTTAGGGGTGGCGTCAAGACTGTGGAGCGTTGGCGTTAGGTATTACGGCAAATGAATACGACAAGTCAGTAATTTTGATAGTAAAATTGTTAGAATTATATGTATTTTATTCATTCAAAAATTAGAAAAAAAATGGTAAAGACTAATTTGCAATGTATGTTTGTTCCGCTAAGATATACTCACATGCGTCTAGAGAGGTAAACATCCGCAGGCTATCTCCTTTCTCGCCTGGCCCACTCCGATCGCTGGCAAATAGCCGAATTTCCTAGGATCAACCATTGAGGAAGGTTGCCGTAGTCGAAATATAGCGGACCGTTACCCCACTCTGGTGTCTTACTGGGATCAAGGGCTTCAACAGCTGAGAAAATACTTCCTTTTTTTTCTGACTGTTCTCACTAAGATGGCTACACATCGCCAACAAACACACAGAGCTGCACTGCTAAGTTGCAAGTCAAGTTAACGTTACTAGAATGCAGCAAAAGAAAGAAGCAAATTTTGGTAATCTAGGGGACAAGGTTTTTGGTGTTCTGAGCAAAGGAGTAGAACGTCATTAGGATGAGATTCTTGTTCTTGCCATACATCTTGCAGCCTATTTGGGAGGACCCTACAGATCCTTGGTTATGGCTCTTAACCGCCATGGGTTAGCAGAGGAGATATTTGCTGTGCAGATCATCTGACGTCTTTAGTTCTAGTGAGAGAATAGATATTTGTAACCATTAAACTACCCGATCCGAGAGGAAATAAGTTTTAGTTGCTCCCGATATCTTGAGACATTGTTGCTGCCTTTCTCTCATTGTCTCCTTGTATGTCCTGTAGTCACTCCGGTAATTTTCCTTCCAATTTGAGAGGCGTTCAGTTCAGTTGGCTAATCTGCGACGAAAGCTTACGCTTGAGGATTCGAATCTCCCTCGAATTAACTCGGCTCCCGCGCTGAGAAAAACATCATATGGCCTCTACTTTTAACAGAAAGGCTCGATCTTCATCATCACTAAGAAATAGCCAATTAGTCATCGCTCCAATTACACAAACGCGAGTCGATAATGGAATGTTAACAGTGCGCTATGAAGAAGCACAATTCTCAAGTCCCCCGATGGCTGTCACTATACCTCCACCTATTCATATTTCTATCCAACCACCTACTGATGTGCATCCTGCATTTCGCACAAGTTCTGAAGATGTTGAAGATAGTGAATGGAAAAGAGATAGTGGCTTGCCGAACACTACGAACAATAGTTCTTGTACGGAAGGAATATATTTGGATTCTAATGCCTCATCTCCAATTAAATTGACACCATTACAAATTGATTCGCATTTCGGTATTCAAATAAATTTCGATTTGTCACGCCCAGAGAATCTACAAACACCTGCGTCTGACAAATGTCCTTTGTTTTCATCCTCGCTTGTTTGTCCGGCATCTTCCGAAAGCGGATGGAATAAGTACATCCATGCTATAGCCAACGAGGCTACGAGTGGCTACGACCAAGATAAATTTTTTGGCATTGAAACTTATATTCCGACTGGTCAGTGGATTGGGGATGGTTTTTTGGAGCAACTATCTTTCTCGAAGCGGGGCTCTATCATGGTCGACGGTCGAAAGGCCGTCGAAGCTCAAGCGCGCCTCAATGGTGGATTGAGACAACCTATTGGCTCAACATCAACTGATGTCACAGAATTGAGCATTGATACCGAGAGAGAATCACAAAATATTAGATTTAAGTATAAGTATGGACCTAACCTTGTTGAAAGAGAAAATGGAAGAGCTTTACTAAAATCAGATGGCCATAGCCTTGATGATATTGAAGATAAACGATTGCATAGGTAAGCTTTGTATCATTTTTAACATCTATCAAAATTATTCTTACATTACACAGTTCAAATTTGAATACTTCAGTACACACAAGATTTGACAGTAAGCTATCAAATAGGAATGAGTATGAGTTAGCTGGCGGAATTGAAGATTGGGAGAATATAGACGGGTGCGACGTCGATCGATATGGCTTTATTAAAAAATTTAGTAGTAAATCGAGATCACAGACTCCAGAGCTAGTCAAAACACAGCGGAATTCAACTACTCAACAGTCACCTACAGATACCCCACGGAGGAGACGAGGAATTAATAGAATCACTTCGGTTGTTGCATCGTCTCAACAAAAATCGCAACGCAAAATACCCATACATGCTCTTGAGTTGGACACATCTGAATCTTCACTAAAGGGCTTTTGGATGGATAGCCATATTCGTGTTTCCCCCACTTGCTTTCCATCTAATCGGTACAGAAGGCTAATTTACGGAGCTGGAGATATGCTGAATTTTTCTCATGGATCACGAGGGATTCCCGAGGATGAAGAAGGGGAGTTTATGCAGAACTTAAAGAAAAAAGAATGGAAACGTGCTGAGAAATGGAGAAAGATGGCAAAGATTATCATACCTGGTAGCGAAGGTATGAAATATGAATTTGACACAAAGTCGACCAAATTAATCCAGCGTACTTGGAAGGGGATTCCAGATCGATGGCGGGCCGCTGCATGGTATTCTTTTTTAAGGTCTTCATCTAAAAAACAGATAAATAGCATATCGGAAACAGATATAATAAACTCCTTTCATAAATTAATAGACGAGGGCTCTGCAGATGACATTCAAATAGACATAGATGTCCCTCGAACAATCAATTCACACATCATGTTTAGGAAACGCTACCGAGGAGGACAACGACTCTTATTTCGTGTTCTACACTGTCTTTCATTATATTTTCCTAGGACTGGCTATGTACAAGGAATGGCTTCACTCGCTGCAACTCTTCTCTGCTACTATGACGAAGGAAAAGCCTTTGTTATGTTAGTACGTCTGTGGACATTACGCGGCATGGATAAGCTTTACGATCCCGGATTTCAAGGACTAATAGCTGCTCTGAGGGAATTTCAAACCAAGTGGATAGATAATCGAGCGGTGTCAAAGAAGCTTGTAAGTAAATTAAGATTCTATTTTATTTGATATTGGAAAATCTAATAGGACTTAGGAGGACTTATGCATTGAGCCCACCGCTTACGGAATCCGCTGGTACCTAACTCTTTTTAATCTCTCAATTCCCTTTTCAGCTCAATTACGTGTCTGGGATGTCTTCATGTTACTCGGCGATACGGAATCAACAACTTCTAACTTTGAAAAACCCTCTGGAGATGGACTCACCATCTTACATGCAACAAGCGCCGCTCTGATCGATGCAGTAAGAGAAGTATTACTTGCTAGTGATTTCGACAATGCTATGAAAACACTAACTGGCTGGATTCCTATCAAAGATGATGAACTTTTAATGAAGGTCGCTAGAGCCGAATGGAAGCTTCATCAAAAAAAATAAAAAAAACCCCCTAAATCTAACAAACCTAAACTCTCATCAATCACCTCACTAAAAAAATATTACGTCGGGTTATATTTTTTCTAAGCTCAAATCCTCCTCTTCAGATGTAACTGAACTTTATGAAGCGCTGAAGACTCCATATTTTTCTCTACCATCTTGTATTTTCTTATATCTTATGGGTCGATCAAATGAAATCGATTCAATGCGTTCAAAAGTTACTGTCATTCTCAATGTTTAGATTATTGTAATGCCTTAGTCACAAAAAAGAAATGTTTGTATGATGAAAACGAATTTTTTACTGTTACTGGCTTTCTCTCGCACTCTGAAATTTAACTCTGGCTCCCCCGAGTATTCAGGCTTATTTCATATCCAATTGTTAAGATATGTTTTTATGACTTATAAAAGTTTTGAATGCTACGCGACTTATGATTGATTAATTCCTCGATAGAGAACTGTTGTACCTTAGTTGTAATTTAAAAAAATAGAGCTTTTTTTATTTTCTTAAGTGAGAATCAATGTTTGAGCCCGTTTGGTTAACTAATTGTTAAACCCAATTTTTTTTTAAATTGTATGATTTTCTAAATAAACGCTTGCTCAATCAAACTCAAATACTATCTGAAATGTATTGGGTTTTCATTATTCCCAGTGAAGCAGACCGAGATATTATATTTGACAACAACTAGGGAACGTATACTGGGTCGACGCAATGGAATCTGTGCATTTTATTTGTTTCTTCCCTATTAGCTCTTTTTATCATTGGGCTGCTATCTAGTCAACTGTTAGTAACTGAGTTTATGAGTTTGTTATATTAAAAGTATGAGGTTTTTCGGATCATTTTTTCAATGCTGTTGGGTCGTTCGGATAAGGTTCAAACTTTTGTTTTGTGGTTTGCTTCTCTTAAATAAGTTTGAACGTCTTCAGAAATTACAAAATATTATTTCTCCCAGCTTTTTTTTACTTTCGGAAAATATAGTATTTTTCTCCATCTTTAGGAAGTAATAATGTCTCGAAAGAGGGCTTAGAATTATCAGACATTATGAAGAGCGGGAGTTGCTGCCAAAATTTATATGGAATGTAACTCTTGGATCAAAGACAAAAGCTCAATACAAAAAATTTCAAGAATGTAGTAATAGATGCTTAAACAATAGAATTTGATAGGTAGGGGCTTAAGACTGATATGTTACAAGTTATAAAGATTAATTCTATATTGTTGTTCTAATCCTAGGGAATGTATATATATATTTGACCCCACACTCCCCTCTGTTTGTGTGCGCTCCGGTAAATAACTCTGACATGAAACTTTTTGACTGGCGGAAGGAAATTATCAAAGGATGGGTTAACAGAAAGAAGCTTGAAAATCAATTCACATTGTTTCAATAACCGTTTAGTGTTATACTTGCGCTAATTAGTGTCCTAAATGAAGTCTATAAGCTATGAAAGAAGAATAAAAAAGACACATAGGTGCTCTATACCTATAGGCCAAGCAAGGGCAACCAACATCTATGTCCTCTTAGCGCACTTCGGCCCAGCAGCAGCTACAGCTAGCTACATTACATTAGTTAGTCATTATTTGATAACATACGAAATGATAGCCAGTCTCGAGCGTGCCGCGCTGCAGGAGAAAAGCCTCTTACTATCAATTAAATTAGTTTGGGCTACTCAAAAACAAAGCCACCAAGCAGGTTGCAACAGATAGATCTATGTACAGAGGTACAGCCTTTAACTTTCCCTTCTCCCCTATGAGAGCTCTCATA
>MCFK01001362.1:0-10479 GCA_003610855.1 Erysiphe neolycopersici | reverse complement strand
TGCATCAAATTTGAGATCTAAATAAAGCGTACATTTGATGGAAATTTTATGTTGGACTTCTGTGTGGTTGTGATAAAGTGGTTAAAGTTTGTCTCTTTATTGTAGCCGAACATGACTCGTCTGAATTTTATTCGTCTGGCATATTGTCGTTTCTTACTCGTTCAATATCTAATCTCTCTCTCCCGTAGTGCATCTATTCCGTCTAACGGTTAACTTCTAAAATACTTTTAATTTGATTCAGCTGATATCATCTCGTTTCCTGCTGTGAAGCTGTTCAATCTCCCCTACTGTCGGCCTGTCTGTTACTGGAACCAACCCGCATTAGAAAGTTTCTCTGATATATCATTTTCATGCGAAAATTCAGAAGGAAATCAAATTTTCACTCTCTCGATATTGCGATAATATAAGGAAGTTGGTAAAGAAACATTGTTGACAATTCGAGTATAGCATAGCTCTGCTCTGTTAATGCAGAATTGTGGATGTTGGATTGCTATGGGTGACGGACAGATAACACATAACACTTCAAGTTCAAAGAGAGCTTGGGCCATTTGATAAACGTTTCCTGTTGCGCAACAACCTCGCCTCCGTACGACTAACTGCTAAAATGTATTTGATGTTTTTGAAAATTACAAAATATTCTCACTCGTTCAATTCAACCAGACTTTAAACATTGAAAATAACTGTGTCCCATTTTCTATGTTTTTTTTATCAAATGACTATAGAAATCTAAAAAACATATCCAAATATACTTTCCAGACTCCACCCATTGACACGTTTCCACGTTTCCACGTTTCCTCTCCTTGTGAACCACTTGATAGTAAAAATGCTTTCCGCCCTACAAAACCCGCGACAAGCTGCGGCGCAAGTCTTAAACTTTGGGATGGTTCTGTCAACTGCATTTATGTTATGGAAGGGAATCTCAATTATCTCTAATTCCCCCTCCCCTGTGGTTGTTGTTCTATCAGGATCCATGGAACCGGCATTTCAACGTGGCGACCTTTTATTTTTATGGAATCGGAATTTTTTGGAGGAAACGAAAGTTGGCGAAATCGTAGTCTACACAGTGGAGGGAAAAGATATCCCTATAGTGCACCGATTGGTGAGGAAGTTTGGGGCTGGGTGAGTATTTATTTTCTTATTGAAAACTTTAGTTAGTCCTACATATGTGTTCTAAAAAAAAATGCAAAAGCTTTTTATACAGAAATTCTAGATCATTAGCGTAAATATTTGGATAAGAATGCTAATCTAACTATTATTGCACAGACATGATGCAAATCTCCTGACCAAAGGTGACAATAACGCTGTAGACGATACTGAGCTATACGCCCGCGGCCAGGACTATATCCAGCGAAAAGATATTATGGGTAGTGTAGTTGGTTATATACCTTTCATCGGATATGTCACAATTCTTCTGAGCGAACATCCCTGGTTAAAAACTGTATTACTCGGTATAATGGGCTTAACGATGATAATCCAAAGAGAATAGTATTATGAAGATATATGATAAGAGAGGAGTTTTTGGTGCCATTAAAAAAAAGAAAATCCAACTATGATTTAATGTTTGTATTTACAATTTATAAGATAAGATGAATGATAGAAAGAAAATTGTGTCAGTTTTGAAGAAGATATTGCAAAGAGGTGTACGAATTGAATTGTGGTCTTGAACGGATCTGCTACGTGGCTCACATACAGATATCTCAATCGAAGCCTGAATAACAGTTTCGCTTCAATTGTTAATAAAATCCACAAGACTAGAAATTTATAAAGTAACATACGACCAAATATTGTTAATAGAATGCAAGTAGATCTCATTTTTATTTGAATAACCAAAGTCTTGGCTAAAGATTTTGGCAAAGACAAGTACTTCCTCCAGTGATGCATCATGTTGGAGATAAGGGGGACCAGGAAACCATAATTAAACAATTGGTAGTGGATAACTGTAACTATGTGTGGGAATTATTGTATAATTACGGTTAGTCACTGCCAATTAATTGTTTGTTTACCAGTTTTCAGAGTTATCTATCATCGTCTGCGGTATGTGAGGTTGATTGAGTCTTCTATAAACAGTAAATTGATTGGATGGAGTATAACATAAGATAAAAATACGGGGAGGATTCTAGTTGTCACATACGTCGACGTTTTTTTTTCTCATTATTGGGAAAGATCGCTCTAAGATCGATGAACTGAAGAGAAAATTAAGTGTCGAAAAAAAAATTGACCTAGATAATCTTGGAACTTAAGTGCCAACTACTTACTTTCTTGGCGTTCTAATGATTCGAGATCGCGCATTGAAAAGAAGAATATATATCTCTGTCAGGATGCCTATATAAAGCAAATCCTCGAACGTTTCAGTTCAGAAAATAGTGGTACAGTAGAACCTGTGTATATTGATAACCTCCCTATATTGATATTCTTTGCCGGTCCGAAGGGTATCAATATATAGAGGTTCTACTGTACTGTTAATTATCCATCCGCTTCAGGTAGCGATATTCACATGGTGAAATTCGAGGGAGTAGCTTCCGCTTCCGAAATCTCTGAGTACCAATCTAAGATTAGTTCTCTTTTGTACCTTGCCGTACATACTCGACCTGATATCTCGTATCAGTGTTCGACACTTTCTCGTTTTTCCTTACTAACTCATCTATCTCCTCAGCATATAAAAGCTGCTAATCGCATTTTTCACTATCTTGTCGGCACTTTTAATCTCTGTATTATATGTGATGGTATGATGGAAGCATGCCAAACCAAATTACTTTCTTTTACCGACGCTGACTGGGGAGGCTGCCGAAACACTAGAGTCAGCACAGGTGGCAGCGTATTCTTCTTAGCTGGAGGTATTATTTCCGCATCTACCAAACGCCAAAATAGTGTTTCCCTGTCATCCACAGAAGCTGAGTACTACGCGTTAGGAGCGTGTGTTCAAGAACTACTCTGGATTCAACAAATCATGGGACAAATGCAGTACGATGGAAATGATATAATTAAAACCCGAGCATATACTGACAACCAAAGCTCTATAGCGCTTTGCGCAAATCCCGAGTTGCACCAACGTACTTAGCATATTGACATAAAACATCATTTTATTCAAGGTCATATAGCTAATGGTTCTGTTGATCTAAAATACATCTTAACCAAAAAGATGGCCGCAGATGGCCTTACTAAGCCTCTATCCGCGGCGTTACATAAGGAATTTGTAAAGATGCTACATATGGAAGAATATGATATCCAGAAATACTTTAGTTGAGTGGTAACGCAAACAGGAGATATCTGGCAGGCGGATCCGTCATAGAATTTCTCGTTGAAGGGGTGTGTTGAGGATCAGCACGAAATCAAGTTTAAAGCTAAAATCTTGGCATACGTGTATATAAAAATCTCTTCTAGCATCCTATTTAGAACAACACATAAAATTATATAGATTCATATATATATTAAAATATATAGAACAATATAACTTTAACAGATTCTTCTTCTATTCCTTCATTTTCAGAAGTTTTGAAGGCAGGTGTTTCGAGAGATGGTAAATCCGCTGGTCCAACATTTTCCAAGGTATTTGTATAGCCATTTCGTGTCATTTTATCTTCTATTGGCCATTTCAAAATCTGAGACGATATTTGCACAACCATTTCAATAATCTCTTGGTTGTTAGATGAGATTGTATGTGGAAAAGCTAGTGTCAATGTACTAGGCAAGTTAGATTGAATAAGTTCTTTTAATTGGTCTCTGGTCGAATCAGAGGTTCGGTCAGTTTCCGATAAACTATAATAAGCATCTCGTAGACGCCAGGCAAAATCCTGTGGTGATTCATTATTTTTAAGGCTCAAAAGGGAAGAAGTCTTCAATCGACTATGTAGGACATTGAATCGTTGCATTGTTCTGAACATGGCTTCAAGGAGTAGTATCCAGGCAAAATACTTACATGTAGCCCAGACACGAACTCCATAGAAATCACCAATTGTCAGAAGCAGTATTTTGACAGCGGGGCAAGAGGCAAAGGTTGACAAGCTAGAGGTTGCCATCCTATATAATACACGAGATAGACGTATTACCACTCGGCCAAAAGGCCAGACCATAATCATAGAACACCTTCATTAGGTAGATCTCCATATATATATTATACAAAGAAGGCAATCCTGACACCACTCAAGTCAATGATGACTCTTTGTGACCACAAATGGTTAGGGATGAGAGCCATTTGAAAAGCGTTCTGAATGCAAGATAATTTTCGGAATACTTCTGAGTCTGCCCTAATTACCTGCCATTCTGGTTTGAGGATTGCTTTATTCTTAACGCTCGTAAAAGCGTCATCTTGAACAATTTCAGGAAATAAAGCTTCAGGCCAGGCCTTTTTAACAAATTTTTCTCCAGTAGTGAGTTTCTTATCATTTTCCAGAATTGGTGACATGTCATTTCTTCCAAATTCTGTCCTTTTTATTGACGTTTTCTTAAGTTGCATTACGGTCGATTCCGCCCTAGAGCTACTCGTAGACTTGAGCAATCTTTATGTAGTTATTTTATATCCTGTGTAAATCTATAGTTTCCCGTCTGTAAGGTCATTTTTTCACTTTCACTAAAATCTAGTACCTACTAGTTCAAAATCGAGTACCTTTTGTGGGATTTTCAATAATTAGTCTTTTGGAAATTTCACTTTCCTTTTTCAATTTTATGAGGTGATTATGAAAAACCAGAGTTGTGCGGAGCAAGTTTTGCAACGAGCAAAAGAGTCAGTGGAAGACAAAATTCACATGATGAGGACCTCTTCAGTCAAGTAGTTGATTTGCATTTACCTACTGGAATTGACTCGAAAGAGGTTATGAGGTAGGAATCATTTTCTCCCATTATTTTGAGACATGTTCTAAAGGAAGTTGAATCTGTTTACCAACGCTGTCCACAACGAAATGATCGAGTAGACAATTTGAATTTTAGTCGAACTAGAGCATTTCGAGCGATTGTCCCATGTCATTTCCGCACACATAACATTCAGTATAGCATTGATAGCCATTTTTCGTATTTTATGAAGAGAATTCACTAAAAATGGTAAGATATTCTGTGATCTACTGTTTACTGTGTACGGATACTTTTTCAATCTAAACATCTTACTGATCACCTTTGTTAAACCCAAAGATCTCCTTCAAATATACTGTTACAAAGCTTATTAAGATAGTGATAGAATCATAATCACAAGACCTGACTGTATAAATCGTGAAACCCTTGAGGTAAGTTTCATTAATGCATGATTTAACTACGGTTGAGAAAGTTAAACACACAACCCCATTTGAAAGGCGCGAATCGGCAATCACTTGAGGTTTAGTAGATTTTATTTTTTAGCATCTTTTCAAAGGGTTACAGTGACTGCTTGATGAAAACATATTTCCAGTAATCTGAAGGCGATCATATTGAGCGTGTAGCGGTTCACGTTACTGAACATCATTTGTTACCCTGCGAGTTAAGGTTACTTTAACAGTCCTAAAACTTATTCGTAAGGGACAGTTGGGCAGAATAGGAGTGCAGAATGAGCGTATCAATTAGAATTTAAAGAGGCATCTCAGAAGATCTTTGCCAATGTTGGTAACTTGAATAATCACTTCGTCCTTTATCTGACATGTGCATCCACAAGTGACGGGATAAAAAATGCCCGTGAGATGCTGTCTGCACATCCCGTGGTGTATATAACTGACATTTGATATCCACTAGCATGCCCGGGCCATCTCAAAGACCATTTCTAGCTTTTTGATCTTCTTATTTTTTGATATCATCTTTAAAATTCAATTGAGCAACAAGCTCTAGCTAAATTTCAGCAACTGGAAATTGGCTGGGTGACTTTACGTGTCCAGATCGAGGTGTAATTTCAGATTCTTCTCTGTTAAAAATAAAATTCGAATCGAAAATATATAGGAGTTAGCAATTCTTCGCAACACATGAATATCAAGTGAGTAGACTGGAAAGTGTTACAAACTCGTGGAAATGATGGTCTTTGTAATGTAAAGCGGTTGCATAGACGGTTACATACCTATTAGTTCAACATTTTTGCCATATCGATAAATTTGCACTTGACAGCTCTTGCTTGCTCCTTTTTCCGCTTATCTTCTTCCTGTCTTATGTCATGCAGTTAAGAGAATAATTATCCATTATTCTTTCTGTATGTAATGTCATATGTTTCACAGGTCTTGGCAATCAAATATTTTGAAGGGTACTGTAATTTTTACGCATCGATCAATCCACCGCCATAGAAACAGAGAAAACTTCTATTGGACAATCCTATCAATTTACTCAAAGAGAATTGATAGAAAATGAGGGCATGAAAGACCTCAGTCTGAAGTTGATGCATACTCACATCTTTAACTCAAGCCTTTTTCTTTCATCCAGTGCAATGAACGTCTATTGATATCAAAAACGGGCTATGGAAAACCAAGAGCGATTGGTGTTCTCATAAATATAGATAATTCTTCCTTCTCTCCCTTTCCTCCTGACACACTTATGAAGTGAATCTCTCATAACGCCGTTGGCGGTCAGGTCACAGCCCTTATGAAATGGCCTGAAAACTGACTTCTCCAAAACTATTGCGTATCTCACGGATCTACTTAACCTTATCTTCCATATTAACAGCTAAAAATGACAGACCATGCATCAACTACAGAAACACAAGAAACTTCAGCTATTTCAAATTCACAATCACTATCCAAAGCTGTTCATGAGCGTTATGCTGAATTCACGCGCCCACAGAAACTAAAGTTGAAGGTTGGCTCCTGGAACACAGCAGCACGAATTGGGACAGAAAATGATTTAGCTGCCTGGTTTGTCCGTGGAGATGGACATTCAAACCATATAACAAAATTTGATAAAGAAAAGTCAAAAGTCATGGAAGAAGTTGAAGCTGAAGCTGAAGTAGTAGAAGCTACAGCACAAGTAGATGAAGATAAAGACATTGAAGTATCTAGCGATGATTATCGCCATAGCACGTTCGAGGATACAAAAGAAGTGGGGATTTATGTATTGGGGCTCCAAGAGGTAACAAGCCTAAGCACAGCTAGGGAGTACATTGGAAGAATTTATACTGATCCAGAACCTATTTCTCGATGGAGGAAAGCTTTAGTGGAGGCTTTACCACCAGGCTATGTGCAAATTATGGAACAGCAGCTCACTGGCTTGTTGCTATTTATCTACGCATCCCCTTCCATTGCCCCAAAAATTAATTCAGTCAGCACCGTTTCAATTGGAACTGGTATGATTGGATATTTAGGGAATAAGGGCGCTATTGTGACAAGGATAGTTCTAGCAGATACAACGATTATTACATTTGTCAATTCTCACCTAGCTTCAGGAGCTGAACCCCAACAACTCGAGCGAAGGTTTTGGGATATTGAGCAAATACTACAGAGAACCAAATTTGAACCCATTAGCTCTACAGGTTACTTCAAAAACAATCAAGACCGAATTGGGGATGAAGACTTTATATTTTGGTTTGGGGATTTGAATTTCAGACTAGATGGACTACCAGGTGACGAAGTTCGACGACTTCTAATGATTATGGGTAATGAAAAATGTAAAGATGGGCCGAAGCCTTGGGACATAACAGACGATGATATTAAAGAAGATGAAACCTTTGTTATACATAGTGATAGTGATGATGAAAATTATGATGGCACTGAAAATAAATATGAACCTAAGGTTGAGGAAATCAATATAGAAAACACTTTATCATCAGACACCCAAGATCTGGATAATTATCTCTCAGATCCAAGTCAAGATCCAGCTTCGTTACAATCCACGCTAAACTGCCTTCTCCCACATGATCAATTGAAACGTGCACAAGCAAGTCTTAGGATACTTCATGATGGTTGGAAAGAAGGCCCTATAAATTTTTTACCAACTTATAAATACGATATCGGAGCTGAGTTAACCTTTGATTCTAGTGAAAAGAAAAGGGCGCCGAGTTGGTGCGATCGTATTTTATATCGAACTCGACGGGATAAAGATCAATACGAAGAAAAGCGCAAAAAAATTATTGCCTCTCTCCTAGAGAAAGAAAAAGATTCTGAGATCAAGGAGAAAAATAATGTCAACAACCATGAAGATTTACTGTATAATTATAATCCCGATAAAGACGTTGATAATCCGTGCGAGGAATACAACGAAAGCGACCCTAATCAAGTGACACACGAAGAAAAAATAGATCTGGATATTTACACGTCTAGTCAGAAGGTGTCTTCATCCGACCACAAACCAATATATGCTACTTTTACGCTTACTTATGATATTATTCTACATGAAAGTAAAGCTAAAATTCAGCAAGAAGTAGTTAGAGATCTAGATCGGGCTGAAAACGAAAGTCGACCTGAAGTCACTATTATTATAGATCATTCTAGCGATGAGCTATATATTGAACCTTTAGAGGGGGCTACAGATGCTGTTGACTTTGGAAAAGTTGCATTTAATCAGAAAATTATTCGTTCTTTAACTATTGCCAATACAAGTCGAGCACTAGCTACTGTTTGTTTTCTAGATAGAAAAGATAATGTAGGGAAAAATTATTCTGATTCCTCAAGATGGCTTTCTGTTTATTTTTCCGACCTGGGAAATACTAGTAATGGAAGTGTTGGAAAATTAACTAATGTTACTATGGAGCCAGGAGAAACTATAAATGCTACCTTAGAGGTAATGGTTGTGGATATTGAGCTCGTGCAATCATTAAACAAAAACGTACTTCAGCTTGAAGATATATTAGTACTCCGCGTTAGTGATGGCCCAGACCATTTCATTCCAATACGTGGCACTTGGCTTCAGACCTGTCTCGGACGTTCAATTAATGAATTGCTACAAATTCCTGATGGCGGAGTACGATACTTACCTCCACCAAAAGATAATGAAGTGCCGCTTAGTCCCTATCATGATTCAAAATTCTCGGCACCTCGAGAGCTCTATAGACTAACTGGGGCTGTTCAATCACTTATTGAACGAGTTATGGCTGATTCGAATATTTTGGAAAATGCTAGTCTTCCAAAGGATGCACCTGGCTGGCCCTTTGATTCTAAGCACTGGGTATTCAAGGACTCCCCAGAGCGTGATAATTACCTTCATCTAGTCATTCAGGCTTTAGATACTAGCCATAATCCGACCGAGGTGTTCAATCCCGAAATTTTAGCTATAGAGAAATTGGAAATTATTTCAGAAGCACTTTTACTATTTCTGTCATATCTATCCGACGGAATTGTAACTCAAAATCTTTGGTTAAGTCTTGAGCAAGCTTTTGCCGATCGTGGTACCTTATCTGAAGATTTAAAATCTTGGACCTTAGATATCCTATCTGCCGAACCGAATCATAGTATCTCATTTGTCTTTTTGACTAGTATGCTTGCACAGGTAATTGCTGAATTGGCATCAGTGAGTAGTAATAGTAATGGCAGTAATAATACCAATAAATTATACTCCAGGAAATTGAGCAGTGTCACGACCATAAATCTGGTATTGCGCAAAAGTATGAGTTGGAAAGTAAAATCAACTCCTCAAGAGACACCACTCTCATCACCACCACTTTCATTCCCGGACTCTTCTACTGCAAGGAGAGAGCTTATTATTAAAGCAATGACGAAAATCTTTGTTCCCTTAATATTCAGAGATGTCGAAAATATAAAAGATCGACAAAAAAGAATTATTGAAGAAAAGCGAATTTCAATCTTACAGAGTTTTCTTACTCTTTAAAAAAGTTATTCTTATTGATTTTGTTGTTCTGTCTCCACGTATATATCTATTCTTCACAGGGGGATGATTGAATAATAGCTAAAGAGAAAAGAAGTAGTATTTTCTTTTCGCAAATCTTTATTCTCTACTTCCACTACCTTCCTTCCTTTCTAATTACTATCTCTCCCTTCTAGAATCATACCAAACTGATTTCTTCTTTGTTCCCTTAGCTGCGAAACTTGAGAAGGTTTGGGATTTCTTTCCCCAAGTAGACAGGGCCTTCGTTATCCGCAAGTATATTGCGGGCCATTATTTATATAAAAATACACATCTATACCCTAACTATAACATTGCCAAAGCCTTTTGGAATTATTCTTGCACCTATTTCGCCATTATTCAAATAACACGTTGCTTGTGGTATAGTAAAGGATGTAGCATTATAGTATCCTGCTTACAGCTATTATATATCAACTTTTAATAGTAAGCTATATTTTATGTTTATTTGAGGTCTCATAATATTTCTATAGATAAGTGGAAGAACACTCAATTCGGATTGGGCCAGTGCGGTCTCGTACGGTTTTTCTGGCTAATATAAGGAATTAATTGGCTGTAATGAGACTCAACCCAATCATAATGAAACTTCTGGATCCACAATGACTGGTCCTCTGGTCTGGTGAGCCTGGTAATGTAGCAGCATGAGCACGTACTGATAATTTGCACTGGCTTTTGCTCAACACATTTGCTAGCGAGCAGATAAATTTATACAGTAGAACCTGTCAAACTTAATAACCTGTTGTACTTAAT
>MCFK01001355.1:0-19433 GCA_003610855.1 Erysiphe neolycopersici | reverse complement strand
GTATTCTTTCAGCCGTTGACACTAACGCGCTGACTTGACCACGGAATGGTTTCAGCACATGTTGCTGACCTGCAACTGACACCGTATAGAGTTTTATAGTCAAAATTTGACGAATTGGATATTTTTAACGTACTAATTAAATTGTGTGGCAGAAGTATGGGGCGAGTCTCATAATGCTACGCTTTACTAGAGTTTTGATTTGTCAGGGAGAAAGGTATCTTTGGCATAGATCCCAATCAATGTAAAGAAATTGAAAAACTGGTAAGAGCTTTATCGAAAAATCGGGAATATTTTAACAGAAGTAGATGAAACAGCGCAAAGTAATTAAGCGCTTACCGGAACGAGCAGCAAGCAATTTACCGGCAGAACAGCGAGAAAGAAAGTGAAATTCTGGTGGGATTTTTTCGTATATTAATATCGCCAAATCTTTATATCGCTTTGGGCAGTGATCGTCCCAAAATTTCTTAATTTCGCTCTTTTATTGTTCGTTATTTGTCACATTCCCACTTAGAGTGAGATATAGTCATCATTGAGCGAGATGTAGCTTGGCTGCAGGGTTCCTTTGCAAGTTTGTCCGCTTGTTCGTTGCCTTTAATACCTTGGTGTCCATGAACCCATCTCACCTGAACTGAACCTTCTTGAGCTACAGTGGCCCTATTACGTCTACACTAGTTCTCACGTAGTTCCTGGAATTCTGCTATCTCTCTAGAGCTTGATGGGGTAAGGAAGCCGGTATGTTAGCGAAGTGTAGCTTCTTCGTTATCAAGACAAACAGCTACATTCGTAGCAAATCGTGCCATTATATGAGGGCAAGCTGCTCGTATTCCTGCGACAGCCGCAATGATCTCTGCATCATATACTTTGACCGTGTTCCCGAGGGGAATCCAATTATTAACTATCTCTTGTGCACCACGGCATATACAATACCACGCTCCAGCTTTTCCTGTATTATCAGATGATCCATCTTAGTACACGGTAAGATCTAGAGGATTTCTAGACTGCATCTATAGTTCAAACTATTTGAGTCCTTCTCGGCGGCCCAAAGCTCCTATTCTGCGAAGTTTTTTATCCCGGTCCATTATAGACCAGGGATGTTCTGATACATCGGAGAGTTCGACCTTTTGACGACGGCGGATCTATGAAAAAAGGGTAGAGTTCCATCGATGTCTAAGAGGGTGTCTTGGGTCAGCTGCAGCGGTGCGGATCACCAATCGGTCGTGTAGTCGTTTAAGAATAGCTGTTACTGGACCCCATCCTGATTCTCGCAGGAGAACGGGGACAGGGTTGTTTTATATACAGGTAGTATAGCACGACAGGTAAGATTTAATGCAATCTGAAATTGTTCAAGCATCCATTGTGATGTATGAAGGTTATACCATTATTCAGTTCCGTACAGGAAGGAGAGTTGGAAAAACGCAGCCTTCTGCCGCATGCCTTAATAACTTTGGGTTAGCGCCTCGAGTTTTGTTGCCCAATCGTCGTAAGTGATCTGTTATTACCCTAGTTCTCTGACATGCTCGGCGGACATGCTCTTTAAATAAAAGTTTCCTGTCAAACCATACTCCAAGCCATATTGTACTACCATTAGGTTCGATAACAGTTTCTCCCACTCTGATAAGTGGTTCGACATATTTTTTCGTTTACGGTGGAAGTACTGGAGATAGGTATTTTTAATATCAAACTTGATACCATTCTCAATTTCCCAAGCAATCGTTTTGTCTGGCTGTGTGACGACTAGCTATGGAAAGATATTAGTCATATGATTGTATTCAGGTTGGCTGGCCAACGCATTTCTTAAATGTATTTATTTAGATAATCGTCACTCGTTTATAGTTCTTTCCTTACCTTAGAATCTTATACTTTTTGAGCCTTCAAATTTAATTGACCACTCGCCAATTTTTTTTTTATCTCGCATTGTCACAAGTTGTACTTGAAGTTTTTCTTGGCATTCGACTAAGAAGTTTGCTGAAGCTAGAATAACTGCATAATCTGCATAACCAAAACGTCCGCGAGAAATTCTGAGCAGTGTTTCTACGTATAAAAGGAAAAGGATAGGGGATGCCGGTGATCTCTCTGGCAGGCTATTCATGATAGGGAGTGGGTCTGTAATTACTCTGTCTAGACAGCTCCGAGCTGTTCGGTTGGAGAAGAATAAACCTACCCATTCTATGAGGCTATTAGGCCATCCCTGGTTCTTTAATCTGAAAAGCAAGCGTTCATCTAATGCACTATCAAAGGCCCCCTTGACATCAACTGTAACCATACCTGATATTTTTTTCGCTTCCCATGCTTTTCGAAGGTCAAAATAAAGAGCCGTAGTTAGGTCAACAGCAGAGCGATGCCGTATGGCGCTACATTGATCATGGCTTAAAATCTTAAGTTTAAGAGCCCAATAAGATAGGCTGCGGGCTATCTATCAGGCGTTCAAGTCCCTTGCCCAGTGAAGAAAGTAGAGAAATAGGTCTGTACGAGTTGGGAAGTGTACGGTCTTTTTCCTTGGGTTTAGGGAGCATGATTATATTTACCTTCTTAAATGCTTCTGGGTGAATACCATGCCGAATATATCCATTGAAAAGACACGTGGTTCATTCTCCCAAGAATGATCATGCTTTTCTGAGTACGTTAACAGTAATTTCATCCTCTCCTGGTCAAGTAGAGTAAACAGCACAAGTTAATTTAAAGGCCTCCTTGTTTGAAATATGTTTCCAAGGTATTTGTCGATGAGGATTCAAGTTTTCGTTAAGGGTAAATACATCGGTGTCCATGTGGCGGCATAATAAGTTCCTGTAGAGGAACAGGGCTTTTTGGTATGGGTCGTGTATTCCCCCACTTTCCTCGCCCTTTTCACAGCGCAAGGGTGGAGATTGATAATTAGATGAAGATTTATGCCATTTTACGAGCTTATACTTGTTTTGCATAGTTCCTGCTTCTGTAATTAGAGAGTTCCAATAAGAATTTTTGGCGCGGCGCACTGCAGTACGAAATTCTCTCTTTTTACAAACCGCAGGACCTGTGCGGCGAACAGCGCGGTATGCTTGAGAGAGTCTTTTGCACTCATCGTTCTACCAGACCGTCCCCAAATTGCGGGACCTTAAGCGAGGACATGCTCCGGTTAGAGCAGTTTGAATATTCTTAATAATGTCTATTACCTCAGATTCCACCTCTTCTTGGGTTCCTAGAGCAAGATTTCCACGGCTTTTATCTAGTAATTGAAGGAACAATTCGTTATTTAGGGCATTATAGCTATTTTTGCGAGAAGTGTGCGACTGGAGGTATCTGTGAATAGTTGTAACGAGGGTCTCGTGATCAGATGTGGTGTGAAGGTCAATCCTTATCTCACATTTTGCATTTTTGTCCTTTCAGAATGCTAAGTCAAGAGTACACCCTCGAGGGTGAATAGAAGCCTCTGAAGGGTTGAGGAGCTGTAGATCTTTAGTAGAGTACCAGTCGATAAGTTCTTGATAGGAGGTCTGGGGATGTGTGATAAACAAGTTCCATAGAGGATGTTGCAGATTGAAGTCGCCACCTACGAAAAATGGTAAATCAGTTGAGCGAATAAGCGTTGAAAGGCCAACACCGGCTTGGTCCGAGCCTCTTGGGGCATTATAGACATTTCATGTACTGAGTTTCTCAGACTCTTTCAAGAAAATCGCAATTTTTATGCTGTCATGTGATAGATATATCGCCTACTGAGATGCCTTTAAATTTGCAGCTTTCCGCACGTATGTAAGCACTCTAGGTCGTGAGTGCCAGGTTGAGAGAGGGGAGAAAGCTTCGAATGATTGATGGGAGATGGATCTTCGTGCCGATAATTCAGGTAAGATCCAAGGTTCTTGTAAGAGTAAAATATCTATGTTATTCTCATTTGCAAGTGCCAAAGCGATATGATGAGCCGAGGAGGATCTTCCTACATTTGCTTGCATAATTCGGATAGCCGATTTATTGGTATACGTGTCCTAGTCATTTTTTTTGTTGAGGGAGGGGGGTTCTGTCATAGCTGAGCTAGATGAGCTAACATAAGATTCGGCTACGTCCTACAGCGCGGATGCTTTGAAGTTGTGACCCGGTTGGGCGAACAAATACTTCATTAAGCCGGCGTGGTCTAGCAGGGCAGGATTTATCTGTAGACCAGTGGGGACCACGACAATTTAAGTACCTAGGCGACTTTTGGCATATACCATCATGAAATTATGTACCACATTTGTTAAATTTAGCTGTGCAAGCACATGTCCGTGTTGAATGAAAACCATGGCATTTGACACATATAGTGGGGCTCTGCTTCGGTCTGATTCTTTGCACTGAAACCACTTCTCAAAATACTCTTAACCGCGAGGGAAACTTAAACGACTTGTATTCGGGGATACAAATGCGAACAAAGCCGTGCGCTATATCCTCGTCTAGTGAGCGTCACGTCCAGCCGATATGTTTGATAGGCATAATATCTCTTATGTGTGCTAATTCCTCATGAATTAACCCATCCATGGGGTTAAGAAATCCTTTTAAGCCCCTAATTTTCTTAGGTATAGGTCTTATTACGAAAGTTGTCCACGTTTCCTGTCTTTCTACAAAGGCATTTCAGAACCCATTCTCGACATCGTTTTTACATTGTTTAAGTGTTGCCGTTTTAGCAGGAGTTGGGGCTAATATAGCTACCCCGGAAGGTACCTTCCATACGTCCGACACAAGAGCCTTATCTGGAACGAGCTTTTGAATTGACTTACGCAATTGGAAAGGATCCGATTTCCGTGCTTCATGATTTGAATCGAGCTTGAAAATGATACAGCGATCTTCTTTGTTTTGTCCTTTGGGAGGGTTTTCTTTTAATACTTGTTTCTTCAAAGATATAGTCTCTCCAATCACTATCCCTTGTGCCTTTGAATCCCATGAATTTATCGAGTAGTTGGAGTTAGATTTTGGGCCCTATGCATCTTGGAATAAACTCGTTGTCTTAACATCACATGAGATGCGCCTTCTACAAGGAGAGCCATAAAATCTGCCCTGTAGGAAATTACTTTCCCTTCTACGTCCCTTTTTTCCCAAAAGCCAAGTGACGTAATCTATGCATATATTCTATTTTTAAGCATGGATTCTTGAACCCCTGTATATTTTTATCTATGTCCGTTATTAGCCTTGATTTCTCCGGACTGTTCTCACAGCCTCGATAAGGCGATGGATTACTGACTGAATGGACAATTGTGAAGCAAAGACCAACAGATATCACGTAAAACTTCTCTTTTGGGCCTATAAAGACTTATGAGTTTCTGATAATTTTTGAAGTGATGTGGCATTATAGGACTTAATGCTTTGACTGTTGCGTTAAACTGTCCAAAAAGAATTTTCCTATATCACCTATTCCAGAGTCTTTGACTATATACATAGTAGGATTATGTCCCATCGTTACAATTAGTTCTATACTCATCAACTTACAAGACAATTGTTAATTCGATTTGAGTAAAAAAAAGAGCTTCTTTAATAGTGCAAAAATTTCGGAGAGAGGACATGGGAAAACATTATTGGCTTTAGAATTAATGAAGCTTTTACCCCGGCAGATGGCAGCCTGTGGCTTTCGGAGCAACAAGTTTGATGGCAATAAGCGCATAATACGAGCTTGTTTCATCGCAGGAAACACGTGCATATCATATTAACTTATTTATTAGAATAGAAGTTTATCTTGTAATTCAGATTTTCTCTTATGTGGTTCGTAAATTCTCTTTTTGAATTGTGCCACCTTCGTCATTGACGATTCTTGCAGAGGACAATCTGACGCGGATGCTAAATTTGGAGAAAGTTCCAAATTATGGAATCAGGCTATACATCATAGTATCATGAACTGGGTTAAGTCAAAAAAATAATGATCTTATCAAGAAGGCGCACTGTCGCTAGATATAATATCACGAAGAGCGTCGGATTTCCGATCAATTTGCTCCATATACCGACTTGTTTAAAGCGTTAGTGAGTGCAAGCTACTTGAAAGAACGGGCCAGTGATGGGTGCAATTATTCGTTGCACGTTTCAAAAGCGGTACGGAATCCCGCAAAGTAAAAGTATGCAGATGGTCTCGATGAAGTTTCGGTCTTGGGATTATATTTCATGAATAGAAGCCGGCCACAAAATGTTTTCGAAATGTTTATTTCGCTTTTAACTTCATAAAAATCAAAGAAATTTGAGCCTTAGCATCAATACCAATCATCCTTGGAAGCTTGTTTCAACCTTTCTACACGTAACTATAAATAAAGGATTGTAGTGCGCAATTTCAATCAAAGAATTCGAAATTTATAATTTGTCAAATTGATACATATATATATATATATATATATATATAATACGAAAGTGCAGTTTATCTTATGTCAACCAATCAGAGTTCTTAAGTTAAAAGGCATGAAATGCGCACTGCGCACCCAAGCGTTACAATTTGTAGGGGCCTAAATGGTTTGGACAAATTAATGAATAGCTTCGGGTGAGTCGATCTCTCTAGGGATAGACCCTCAACACCGGTGAGTATGTCGCTTAAAAAACGAGTTTTTCTCGATTTTCATATAGGAAGGATAAAAGACATTATAAAATAGAAGCATAGCGCCCTCTTTTGTTCGTTTTTCTTAGTGTTTCAGTTGGTATTGGCGAAAATAAACAAAGGGACGGATTTCCTTGCTGTTGTTTTTTTTGGCAAGGCTTAAATAATATCGAGCGAGTTATAGATTTTCGGACAAATATTTATTAGGAATATATATTGTTGGGACAATAGGAATGGGTTTTTTAACCATTTGTTATTTATGCAGCCATTATCGGGAAGTTTGGTAATGTGCGAGCAAGCGGGAGAGATCGCGCAGCCTAATTCGAAAATTTCTGGATTCCAAGGTTTGAATAAAACTATGGACAGACAGACAACTTTCCTTAGCATAGAGTAACGAGTTCGACTAACTTGAGTTTTTGGATATGGGCTTGACTAGAGTAGACTAGGCTAGGATAGGCTAGGCTATATATACTGTGCATCAATTTCCGGAGCTCCCGCTTTTGTGGCTTCGGAGCTTCCGCCGTCGGCTATTTGTGGATCTAGCTGCCTTGGAATCAAAGCGGCTGACTGTTGAGCTTGGCATGACATCTCCCTCGTCTCATGAAATAAACAGGCGGATGACCTGAGCCTGCCTTGGCATAAGATCAGATCTGAAATGGTCAAGCACTAAGTAGCTTGTCACTAACTACTTACAGTAAGGCGCGGACAGTGCTCCCACTAAGGAATTCGAGCCCCACTACATAAATGATGGATGCATGCATAAATGGGGGGGTAGGAATCAAGGTGTGCAGTGCAGTGCAGTGCAGCGCTGCGCTGCGCTGTATGAACAATAATTTAATGAATTGTAAGTGAGTGAACAAACATGAATAGAATTGAATTCATAAAATACAATCCATCCAATTAAATATTCATAGTAGCTAGCTGCATAGCATGTCGAGCTAGCTAGCTTTCCACAGGTGTAAAATGTGGGTTTATGCGGGTTCGACTAGCTCTGATTTGTACAGATTCTGTTCTCAATTAACTCGGCCCTTATTGAGCTCGCGTTTATCTTATCCCTGTAGATACTAGGAACATTTATTTAATTTGGGAGGAAGAAGTTGATTGATGCAGCAACCAACCTTGCAGGAGAAAAGATCCAACAAGAACATCAACAACAACAATAACAATTATAGCCATCATCTATCAATTCATCCATCCGCCCTCTAGGCTCACCAACGGCTCCTCGGATTGAATCACCTACCGGCCGATCAACAATGAATGAACTCCGATTCATTCAGATAAGAGGATCATACCAAAAAAAGTAGAATTTATTAACCATGAAGTTACTGCTTTGACTCCATGTGACTGATGATGCCTTGACAGTTAGTGACTGATCAAATGACCAGACTAGATTATACTCATTTTAATTCGATTCTATTCTCTATTCTCTTCCCAGCACTCTCTTCTGCTCTCAGTAATTAAGAGATAGAACGGACATGCCTGGCCTCACCACAGTGCAGTTGCGCGAGCAGCTGATAAGCTTGGAAAGGAAGATAGCAGGCTGACTGCAGAATAACTACAAGGGTCCTATTGACATTTACTGGGTATTCTAGAAAAGTGTCGAATCAAAGAGCTTTACATGGGTAGGGCCCAGAGCTACCCCCTGTCTTTCTCTGAAAAGAGCTGATTTGCTTCGCCTCGCCTAGTTTCCTTCCTCCTTCGCTAAGGCTGGCTGCCTCAACTTACCTAGAATGTTGCACCATTGCGGAGCAACGCCAGATTTTAAATATACTCTTACACGCAAATGCCCAGCTTCCTTCGGTCTTTCTAAATTCAACTAACCCAATCAATCCTGTCTGGCTCTCGTTCATAACGAAGCTTTCAACAAACACCACGAAAGCTGCTGGATAACTATTCACACAATCGAAGATCGTGACCTACCAGGTAGCAGATTCTTGACTGGATCCATTCCACATCTATACATTTGGAGCTGAAGTGAGCAAGGAAAGTTGCTAGCAAGGGAGCCAAAAGGGAAGCTGGTATGTGAGTGAGTTGTGAGAATGGGCGTAGGAGCGTAAGTAAAAGTAAAGAAAGAATCGGCGACAAAAAGACAAGTTATTATCTCTTATCTTCAATCGGTGATAAGCACGAAAAAGGCCTCTGTTGTGCTCCGTATACAGCCATCCGTCCCTCACTTGATGATCACTGCATTAAATTTTCGACATTAAACTCATCGCACCCTACCGACGCGTCATCAAAAATTTAGCTTATACACCTTGTCATTCAGTCTTCGGTCAACAAACGAGGGCGTGTTTACTTCTTGGCTGAGCCATGGGCTATCACTAGGGCCATCATAAGGCTTCTCCAGCATACTCGTGTGCACGAAAATATTGTACGATTTATATTTACATCACCTTCCATACTTCTTCAGGCTTGCTTATGAACCTCATTCCAACCGTCTCTATTGAAATTATAAACACACGGCTATAAAAGTTATAGAAACCTTCATACTCAATTACTGATTAAACTCGGTTATATTTGCTGTATAGCTTGAGGATTGCAATCGAATTTCTTTGGGCCACTAATGGAGCTCCTGTAATATTATCGGAAAAATAACTATACAATCCCAATTTAGGAATATTTATTCCAAACGCTAACTATCTACTCATCTTCTATTTACATCTATTTTAGTAAGTGGGACATTCCCTTTACTTCTCAATTTCGACTGTAGTGGCAAGATTTTGTGTTGAAACTAAAGAATCTATTTTTTTCTTAATATCGAGGATCAAAACTCCTTCCATCAACTAAGCGATCAGTAATTTGTATTTTACTTAATCCCTAGTGGGACGATATAAACGTTATGATGTCATAATTATCAGGAAATTCTCTTTCTTTTTTTCGCCACATAAAAAGCTGCCAACTTAGTTCATTTTTTGATAAAGCAGAAATATTTGATGTGTCTGGAGGTTGATCAAGCTCCCACAAGTGAAATCTCAAATTAAATCTAGTTGCCTGTTGCATACGAAAATTCCTTACAGACTTTTTTGGTTTAAGCGACACTGACCGTTTTTATGCGCACCCTCGTTATATGTAATTGTCAAGGACAAATTAACAACCCAAAACACTCCTAGCTCCATATATATTCTATTTCTCCCGACCTTCAAGTCACTGGAAACGAAGTGCATAGATCACGACAATGTAGTCAATCCATCTTCTGCTTTACATTTTCTTGTGTCACTAAAAGTATCCCCTGGTTTTCATGGTTTTTCTTCAATAAAAGTTTATCTCTGTTATCGCTATGGTCAGAGATAAATTGAACTTCTAACTCTGTATTCAAATGATTTTCTTCATAAACAGCAAGTATTGATTTTTTAATTGCTAGAGCTCATGTCGAATTTTATGAATATCTGCGGAATTTAAAACCCTATTTCAATACTGAGGAATGTACATATTTTGAGGAAATTTTGATATCAATTTAAATAATCAACCCTGATCGTAAGTAAGTCCTTTCCCAGTCCTGTTGAAGCTTCGGTTTTGTTTTGCTTCTAAACAGAAAGCCGAAATTCAATTTACAAACTGAAGATTGTTTCTCCTATTTAGTGTGTATTATATTATCAATTTCAAAAACCTCTTTTATCTGTTATCCTGTTGTCGTATTTTGAGAAACTCGAGCAAAATTTTTATCCACTATATTATTACATCTTATTCTACATATTCTTGACTAAAGTCGATCCGTTCCTTGTATCTAAGTTAGACTGAATAAACTTCAAGATGAGATTGGAGTTCTCTTTCTAGATATTGAATGTTCATCTTACTGCTTTCGTTTGAGAGTTGTATCATAGCACGGAGTTTTGTTGAATAGGAATACTCTCTTCATTGCTTTCTATTCACAGCTAATTTCAAGCATTTGTTGACTTCATGAAATCAATAGGCCTTATTCGTTTATTGACCTTGCATCTATTCAAATGGATCCTAAAGATAAAAGTGATAGAAAAAGAGAAATGTTTTCGACTGTAGAGGTTTCTCAAAACAATACACCTATGCCGGATCATAAGCCGGAAAAAAGGCAATTAACACCAGACTCTGAAGCATTAATAAGCTCAGACGATGAAGGTGATCGAACAGAACCACATTGGTATACTCAAATTAATCTAAAACCTATGCCTAATGCAAATCGATTTAATGAAACAAAATCAAACCTTCGACATGCTAGGAAAGCGTCTTTTGCATCAAGCTCTTTGTCACCCACAAATTCGAACTTAAGCACACCATCCACTGATGCTGGAATCTGGGCTCATCAAACCCAGAGGAGTAGTAGCATCAGTCGTGGACATCCCGGTCCCAGTAAATTTGCCTGGAGTAATGGAATCTGGAATACTGATACTAGAATAGAACCCCCACCAAGATTGACAGAGGTGTTTCCTACCTCAGATCTTTCAGGCTCCTTAATAACACCTAGTAATGATGCTAACAAAGATCAGTTGGCTAACCCGACAATACCTTTTCCAATTCCGTTACATCCAACACCAAAGACATATCGATCTCAATCGTACTCTGTAGGGCAACTAGATCCAGAATCCCCAGCATCAATTAGGCCTCATATCAGTCTAGGGTCTGGTGGTCGAGGGAGAATGTTTCAACATGTTGGGCTCCAACATAGACCATCTAGACCCAGCATGTTAAGCGAGATGTCTAATGAGGGTATCCTTGGAAATGTTAATGAAGTAGATAATGATAATGATAATGATGAAAGAAAAGAAAAAAAAATTCATAGAACACCTTTGGTGCCAAATAAGACACAAGCCTTTGAAGTATTGTCTCGAGAAAGAGGCTCATTACAAAAACAGCAAGCTTATTTTCGTTCACGATATGAAGTATCAGGTGATAATGTATTTTCGGATAATTTAAGTGGTGCACTTCTTGATGAATTAGATTCTGCGATTGAGGAACTTGATGACGCGAATGAAAATCAAGCTGATAGCTCTCTCAAAGAAATTCATGGACGAAGATTTAGTGAGATTAGTTTTAATAACATCAGGGCGGAGAAATATTTTCCGATAGAAAACCGCAAGCTTGAAAATGTAAAGAAAGCTTTTTGGCAAAGCTCACTTGGATTTGGAGGTCTAGATGATGTGTCACAAAGCAGGCGACATTCTTTTGCCGAAATTCCAACCCATCATATCGCTATAGGCTCAAGAATTGAACAAACCCCTCTGCAAGATAATGCTATTCAAGAAATAAAACCGTCAAAGGAATACCAAAATAAATATACAGAACAAAAAGGACATTCGTTTAATGACAATAATATATCATACTATGATGGAAAATCTACTTTCTCAAATAAATTGGCTAACATTCAATATCATCAATCAGCACGCTCATGTACCATGCAAGCACACTACCGAGGTGCGCGATCAGGCTCACCACATAATGTGATGTATAGTGCTAGTCAATCACGACAAAATCAACTTTTAACCATCGTTATTTTTAAGTTCTCTCGACCTGATATCTTTTATGTTCAAGAGGGAATAGGACTTTCTATTAACCCAGGAGATAAGGTGATTGTTGAAGCTGACCGTGGGACTGATTTGGGGACAGTAGCGCGTACTAATATCGATTGGGCTACAGCTAAGGAAATCCGAGATCATTATTCGAAGGAACATTATACATGGCTATCTTTAAATTCTCAAACTCGTCAGAGACCACCAGAGGGCAACAGTACTATTAACTCTACATCTTCGGGTAATTTTCAAGGTAGTAGCTCTAGAGCTTTAGATCTTTCTGGTCAACACAGTATTCAAGAATCAAATTCATCTGATCTAAAGCCTAAATTGATCAAGAGACTCGCACAAAAACATGAAGTTGATGCATTACGTGAAAAAGAAGCAAGTGAAGCTAAAGCAAAACATGTGTGTGCCCAAAAAGTGCAAGAACATGGTCTTAACATGGATATTCTTGATGCAGAATTTCAAATGTAAGTAAACCAATTCCTGAATTAGTTGATCAGATACTAAAAGATTTTAAAGGGACTTGAAAAAGTTAACATTTTATTATTTTGCTGACTCTTACATAAACTTCAACTCACTTGTCACTGATCTCTTCAAAATTTATAAAACTAGGATTTGGATGTTCGCTATTAATCCAGCCTCTTTTCTAAATTCATCTCTAGGCTTACAATCTTCTATCCCCTTAGGCCTCGGAATATCTTCAGTACCGAGTATGATAAAACCCGCACTGTACTCTCCTATCAGTGAACAAATGAAGTCACCTTGCAGTCTGCAAGCTTCGCGAACGCTTCAGAACTCATATTCACAACAACTAACGCCTCCTTTTGATCGTCCATTTAACTCATTTACAACACCACAATTTATGTTTGGTCTTCCGGCATATCCTGGTGTCAATTCTCGAAATTCGGCTGTTCCATCCAGTTCAATCGTTAGTATTGATCATTTTGTTGGATTTACGCCCCAATCAGATTTTCGAAGACATCCAACTCATTTTTCTTCACAAAATTTTACTTTATCTTCACCAGAAAGTAATTTTAGACAAGGCATAGATTTCAACCAAAATGAGCCTTGGATCAAAAGCTTCAATGGACTTTCTATGAATAGCCGCTAGGAATATCATACAAACCTGTATTTTTAAAATTAAATAGACTCTGGTCTATTAAGATGTCTTTACTATCACTGAATCTTATCTTAAGATCCTCGATTAAAATTTCGTCAATTCCTTATCTATACTTGGATTGATACTAACTTGGATTATATCAGACTGAATATGCTTGTAACTGACATATCACACTATTGAAGGTCAAGTATCTTTCTTTAATACGGTCCTATGATATGAAAATCCACTCTCATTCTATGATTTCAATTGTAAATTTTCAAAACAGATATCTTCTACAATTGATCACAAATTTAATGGATATTCCAAGTCGATTTATGATCCTTACCGTTATTTATAAAACTAGGTCTACTTTATAAAAACATATTGAGTTATTTCATAGGAATACTTAAATTCTCTTCAGCAAAAGAAACAATTATCTGGGCACTTTGGCTCCAAAATATTTTATAAGATCCATGTATAAAGCAAGTAAATCGGACAAGTTAAAGAGAAGTAAATTGTCAATTTTTAAAGTTTGATGTATGATTTATTATGTAGACTGGAGAGGATATCTTTATTCTAAGGTTGAATGAAGATTTAGCAAGTTACTTTGCCGGGAGTTTTTGTGACTTTAAATGTTAAGTAAGGAAAATATTGTACTTCAGCTTTGTTATTAAAGCTAAAAATAAATGAAATTATTACATGATAAAGCTGAAGTTTTGGCATTCATTTATTCATTCAATCAGAGCAAATAGCCTGCTGCAACGTCGTCATCAGATGTTTTATAGACTATGAATTCAAAAAACAAGGCAATCAATCGGCACTAGGCCAATTGTTTATATCGACATCAAATCTTTCCCATTTTGAATCTCTCTCTATTCTTCAATCGTACTTATAAAAACATTTTCTACGAAGCATCAAAGAGGCATGGCTCGAAAGGTTAGGAAACGCAAGCTTGAAGGTAGGTTTTGACGACAATATATGGACCGAATTCACTGAAATAAATTATAAGCGACTGACGGATTAATAAAAGAAATTAGCTCTAATAGTGAAAATGAATGTGTACAAAATCTCAGAAAAACCAACGTACCAAAAGCGAATCAGAGCGGGTATGAGAGTGACAGTGATAGTGAAAATTTATTTGTGAACGACATTTTCAAATCGAAAAAAGTGAAAAGTAAAGAAAAAGGCAAGGAAACAAAAACAGTTCAGAAATACCCATCAAAAGACGATATTGACAATGATGAAAATCACACAGAGAGCCAGTATGAATATTTGTTGGCTTGTATTTATGAGAGACATTACCTTTAGCTAAATTCTATCATCATAGATCATTTCTTACTATGGTTGTAAAACAAAATGAACATAATAAACAAGTTACGAAGGCTACCAAAGAATTCTTACGGAAATTCACTCGGAATATTGAAGATAGTACCAGAAATTTGAAGGATCACATCCAACACTTAAACCATTCCTCGTAAGTTTGCTCTAGAACGATTAAAAGAACATCAAAGATAAGAATAAAATAAGAATTCTAAGACCAAACTTAGGGTAAAAAGGGATAGTGATTTTCTATTTTCTTTTCGTAACGCCTACAAGATTTCTCGATCTCCTTGGTTTGGCTCCGACCCCAAAGAGGAATCTTCATTTGCACCGCTCCAGGAAAACTCCCAGGATCTGATCTCTAAAGCGAAGCGTATCTTGGAGTTATTTGAAAGCGTCAATCGAACAATAATCTCGACGGAAGTTGAGGACATCGAGATAAACCTTAACTGGGGCGAGGAAATAACCGAGACAGAAGATTTGCTCAGACTTGGTCGAAAAGTCGGTATTGAGAGATATAATGCTATGATTCAAGGTGATAAGATGAAAATGGAAATAAGTAATCCTATCAGATTTAAATCCCCTCCATCATCCGATCCAACTATTGTTGATAGTCTCCTATATGACTCTGATAAAAATTCAATTCATGATGGTCTAAGTTGGGGGGTGGTTGCACAGAAACAGTTGCGCGCTCTAAAAAAATTAGTAAAAGTTAATAACAGTGTTTAGCCGTCTATTACCTCTGTCAAGAATCAACTTTCTTTCCTGTTGGCATTTGGAGGAGGGAACATGATAAAATGCTACGCGCTAAGCTTTACAAAGGATTCTGTCGAACTTCCGGTTGATATATTTCTGTTATATAACATGGGTCTGCACACAATAAATGGGAGGAAAAGTTAGTTAAGATCGCCCCCTTTGTTGACATCAAGTAATATGTTCTACTATTTCTCTTTAGATGTGGTAATATCACACTTTTTAGCCTGTATTGTGTGTCATTGAGTAAAATTTATTTGAATAAGTATTTTATGTGCTGCTGTTGATATATATAAATGTAAATATATATATTTCAGTACTTCTGTAGTTCTGTTTATGATCTGAGTATGTTGTGAGCCTCAAACAGTAATGTTAATAAAAATGAGTCGGGTTAAGGTCTACGCTACCCAAAGTTGCAAAAGAATTCTGTCTGGCCTTACTAACATGGGGATGTTTTTAAAATATCAGACCCACGACCTACAAAGACGCAAGAATAAGTTCATCAAGCATAAGAATGACCAGCTTGGCTTATTCTTAGATTCACCCGCGTTATCTGAAATATCAGTAGATTTTGGAGCTGAAACATTGTATTTGGAGCATGTTGTCTGTAGATGATGCAAGACTAAAGATCAGGAACGATTTCTCATACTAATTTTAACACTTTTTAATCGTCATTGAGATCTACTCCCAGTTTTTAACTGAAATTTCATTGCTACTCTTTATAGTACATAATGCCGTTGGATCTGGCTCAACTTGTGTCACAGTTGTCGCGCCCAGAATTCACCGGAAAGCTCTAAACAGATCTCGTGCCAAGACATCCATCAAATAGCCAACATCAAAATCGATTTGTAAGAGGCAACAACGTTAATCTCAACTAAGTTAATTTTCCCAGGGAAACGCCCAATTACCCGCAAATTATGACAGGTCTTCACCAACAAACAAACCCACACGTGAAGGGTCCAAAGTTGATTCAAGGGGCATTGGTATGCCTTGAATGCGGGAATAGTAGACACGTTGTTTTCAGAGGTGATTTGAATTATCCACTAGATGCGAGAAAATTAGATTGGATTGAAGCAGAAATTCTACCTAGTCTTCTTTTTCTGAATGACTGTATTTAGATGATTCTGATCCAGTTAATAGAGCCTACCGGCAATTGATTCTTCGGCTCGTTCCATATACTATGTAATCAAATATGTTTCATCTTAAAAGCCATTCTAACGAATATGCTGAGACCTCTCACATAAAAGATGATGTTTATGTGAGTGGTCTTGAGGAAGTAGATGCGGACTTGTTTGAAAACGAGTCAGCGAGGCAAATACATGTTAGTATAGATGATGATTCCCATCGTATTCGACGTGCAGAAGAGGAAAAAACGAACATGAACGTCAACACCCTCAAAAACATAATAAGGAAAAATATACTGTGGTCCCACCAACACTGAATCGTGATAAGAGACGAGGTGATACCAAACTACGTACAATAGTCGGTTGTGAAGGAAAGAGCCTTTCAGATTACAAAACAAAAAAGCTAGAAAACACGACCATCATAGTGAGTATGACGGATCTTTACTAGGTCAGCCCGGGTTTCTCAAAAACGTGTCGCACGCTTTCTTCTCGGATTAATGAGAAGCGTACAAGATCAAAGAAATTTTTAGAACGAGAGCCAAAGCCTAAATTTGAAGAGGAAGAGGAGATGATTACGACCGAGGCTTCCGGCTCGGCAGCAAAAGTACACATATGTAATGATCTAGCTCTCGATCACTCAGGAAAACGCTCAACAATAAACTGCAATGGCTTAACAGCTGGTAAGATTCAGAGGGTCAACTTAAATTGGCAACTGTCAATCGTAACTACGACCAGAAAAGATCGAGCCTTTCGTGTCCCAGGAGAAGTTCAGTCGATTCAAGATGAAAGGCCTGAGAGAATTTACTCACATGCTTCAACGGTCTTCGCTAATCAGGGTTCTGGCTTAACCACGGTTAGTGCGCGATCTCAACCTGAAGAGAAACACACATACACACAAGCGTAAAAGTTGTTATAGACATACATAAGTCACAGATAAAGCTCGGAGATTGAAAATATGGCGAGACATTAGAATTTACCGATGTATTAATTATTTCAGGTTTAGAATAAAGAAAAAATCATGTCTTCAGATTGGTTGGCTGGCGCGATGGTAATTGAGAATCCCGAAAAAAACCGCTGATAAAGAAATAATTTTCAGCTATCAAAAAGTTTTTGAGAAGATTCGAGGAACTTACGTGGAGCTTATGTCTGAAGTGTCTGTCTTTGCATCAATATCAATTCTTTCTTCAGATGGATATTAAACATGTATACACTGGTCGATTCTGGTTCATGAAAAATATGCATATCTACGTATATTTATCCCTGATATTTTCTTGTTACAACTCACTCACTTAAAATGCCATAAGAGTATGGTACTGGTAAGCAAGAGCTCATGCAAATTGTGTGGGGTACATTTTCTTCAGTTTCTAAACATCTTCGCGAACATCTAAATCATTCCGTTCAAATTGAATTTCCGCCTGATGGTTCTGAGCCATCCCAATCAGGAGCGCAGACGGAATCTAACGCGGCAAAAGTCCGTTATTGGGTGAATAATATATCTGCTGATTGTTCCTCCGTTCCAGAGGCTGGCTAACAATAATATTCTGCGCTATTATTTGTTGACCCGCCTAAATTCGGCTAACTTTCGGATTTGGTTTGAAAAACTTATGCTATTTTCCACTTTTATAACTGCCCTAGACCTTGTGCACAAATCCGGAGGAATAGATTAGCCAGAAGAAGACCGCGTAGACAGGATATGAGCATTTCTAATACTTATTCTTTTTACAAAACGGAAATCCACTATTGGAATAATGCGGAGGTTTACACCAAATTATTCTAAATAATTTCGACCATTATCAAGACTACAAGGAGATGTTCTTTGGCGATAGAGTGCTCGCGAACAGGCTTTGTTCGATAAATTGAAAGAACGAACGCGTTGCTTCTTTAACAGAATCTTACAGCCATAATTCCTACCTACTCTATTCACTTTATTCAAATGTTTCTGGATTCACTGCCGGCCACCCTGTAACTCATAATCGTAACGTTTGTCGCTCTAAATCATCATCTTGTCAGCAGGAAGATTCAATACTTTTGACTCATTTTTTCCTGGAAAAAAAAACCCCCCGAAAGAAATTATGGCACTTGCATGAGAGAGCTGTTTAGAATCGTGTCCGTTTTTAGAAATTTCTCTTAGGTGTTCATATCACTTGAGAAATCAACAATATTTACTGAGCACAACCCTTTTCACACTATTTCTAGACTCTTACTTGGTCCATGGTATTTATAATCGCTTAGCTGAAGAGCTTAATCTTCTTTATGTCAGGATTGATGATATAGCGGGTGAAAAAGAACTGAATTACGAACTCTCTATTGCGTGCAATATTTACTAACGAATATTAAACGCTCGTGCAAATGAGTATCATGATGCGGGCTAATATCAAGCAGCCATGTTGAGTTTGGAACGATGGAATCTGAAGTTACCAAGATCTTCTCATCGCCTATCAGCTTAATAATCAATCAGTTAAATAAACCAACCAAACGATCAGGTGATCTGTGCTTTTGCTTCAAACTTGGCGAGCGGCTCTTCCTCATCTGGACAGACGATTCAGCCTGTCATATTTCAAGAGGAAATTTTAATGAATCGATAAGGCCCAGAAAATATAGCCTTTGAAATTTATTTATTCACAACAGTTGGGAAAAATTAAGTGCCTCCATCAGATACTAAGCCTTCAAACGAAAAGTGGTACAAAGAAATCTACGATTTGATGGTTTTTACTAGACACTCTCAAATTTAACCCTTTACCTCTCCTGCTATAGGGGGACGAAGACGGCGTTTCTGCCTGTTCGTGGTGTCGCCTACAAACCTCAAGTTTATCTCAAGAGCTAGCAGAATGTCACGGGACCAATAACCCGAACTGCGCTAGCGCCCCACTTAGACTCATAAATAGATCTTTGATGTAAATAGTTCTACTTCCCTTTCTATCGCACAACACAGTTATATTCTTTACCTATTAGTACCTGACCCGTGACCCACCGTGACATTTTGTGCGATCGTATTTGTGTCCCGTCGCATTTAGATCCCGAAATAATAGAAAAATTAACTAGCTGATTCAGAATCCTGTTCGCGACCCGGCACATAACTGAAAAATTTCCTAGTTATCTCCCAGAGAAATTCTCATCAAATAAACAAGTGAAAAAAAAAA
>MCFK01001350.1:0-18925 GCA_003610855.1 Erysiphe neolycopersici | reverse complement strand
TAAGTAGATTACGGTTCTTCTGACAACATACTGTTCAAGTCACGTGTTAAAACTTTAGCCATGAGATATAGAAATACAATGTAGTTAGATTTAATATTATATAATTGATCAATGTGAAAAAAATTTGATCCTCATAAAGAGTTTAAAAGCCGAGGGGTAGTAAATAGTAAAGTGACCTGCCATGCATTTCAAAGCACTCTATCCAGGAATCTGCGACTTTAAATTGTAGTCGCCCTAGGAATCGGGGTCTAACTTGATACAAAATTTATTAGCTAAAAATATTTGCTTGCAGGGTGGTTGACGTTCTAGAAAATCCATATGGTTATGGTCGGGCTGAACTATAGAGTTTTTGAGTCAATTTGATGATATATAAGCCTGGGCTGCCAAATGTTTTGAGGTAAGAAAAGAGAGAGCAGGGGGTATATATTCATCTCTTCTTCGAATTAAATTTTTATAATCGTGATAGCTCTTTTAATTTTTCTCCTTTTCGAATTCAACGCACCACGCATCCTCCACGGCAAGTTTCCTCTTGAAGACTCGTAACCATCGATTAGCCCATTCATTAGTTAAAACATCTTCCACATTTTTAGAGCCATTCTGTGCCCCACTATATAAATTTATCCAGCCTAGGAGGTATTTTTCTAGCAGTTGAAATAAATTTTTCATACTCGCCCTTTCACTTTCGACCGTATTTAACAATATCTGTGTCTGTTCAGGTGACAAGCCTGATACACTTTTCGCTCGATATACTTGTCTCACACGTCCTGTTACTTTAGCTATGGTTGCACTAACCATTTCGAAAATGTAAGCCTTTGCCAATCTAGTTCGATCTTGAGCGAGTGCCCATTCAACTACACTTTCTGGACTAAGTATGGTGTAATTTAGTAATTTATCGACTAAATTCACACCAATACCTGGTTGATCCTTCCAATACTCCATCACACTTTGAATTATTTGCTTTCGAGCCGCCGGAGATGCGGGACCTAATGCCATTAATCGTACTTTACAGCGCTCAATACATGATAGAACGTGAGACAGTGATTTAGACCCAATATAACAAATAGCAGTCATATATGCATCTGTCGATACCACTAATGGATCTGGGATGTTCATTTCGACTGCTTGTGTATGAATTTGGTCGATAACTGGTTGAATGATATCTTCTGATGATTTCTTACGAAGAAGAGACAAAATTTCTCGGCCTTCAGCTGCGAAGGGGGTTCCTGGCACCATAATTAGCCAAACGTATTTGAAGTCAACTTATTCTTCAGAGAATCACCTTCTAAATTATACTTATATTCGGGGGTATCTTTCTCCTTCTCTTCGCTAATCAAAAGTTGATAGGGCATTGGCAGTGTGCCCTTGATGCGTTGCGCAAAGCTTAGCCTAATTTCCTTATCTAGGGTGCCTTCAATGAAAGCTTTTTTCGGGTCTAAGCCTGGAAGCTCAACATCGTCAATCCACTCGGTCCATTTCCAAGTAAAGCCAAAATTACTCAAATGATGGGAAAACCAATCCATAAACCTGTAGCTCAGCTCTAAATCTATGCAGTCTACGCTCCTGTAGAGGAATCGAATAGCTCTTCCCAAACTTGGTGCAATAGCCGCAGGAGCAATCTTACAGGCCTCAGTCAATACAGAATGATAGTACACTAACTTATGCTCTGGGAAAGGTAGTTGAAATAGCTGTGAGAAAACAGCGTCAACCACTACATCCTCCGGCTTCCAAGTCAGCTTGTCTCCTTCGATTTCACGAAGCCTATCAAAAGGGGTTGCTCTTTTAACAAATGTACTGGGCGAGAAAAAGCAATCGATACCGATTAAAAACTGAGCCGTGGCATTTCTATTGTAATCTAATATGTTAATAGTATCAACAATTGCATCTCGCAATAAGCATGATGCAATATCAGTGGTAGGTGGGACGGTCTCTACGTCCTGATTAGCATATACTGAGAAGTAAAGTTCAGGAAAAAGTGGTCGTGGACCAAAGGTCACAGAATCAGGAATAATTATAGAAGGCAGTAGGTGTTTTTCGTTCGACTTGGAATCCGCTGGAGTATCTGATTCTAGAAGTGTCTTCCATGGCCTAGGAAGACAAGCTAGTTCCCATCCCCTAGTAGCTTCATTTTGTAGTTGTTTCTGAAGTAAATTTAAAACACTGGCAGATGAAGCAATGTCTATCTCCCCATCGCTAGGATATTGATCAACTAATGTTTGGAGTATATGTGGTTCTGATGCAATGATATCGGTATTCTCAATCATACTCGCTGCTCTCTGCTGATTGTCCGTTGCTGACGATGACATGATGTAAGGTATAGTGAACAGTATTATTTTAACTAGTTCCGGACCAATTGTCTATAAGATTAATTAGAATACAATAAGATGATCATAAAGAATCTACACACCTCTTCGTTATTCTCGGTCTGGAGATCCACCGCCTTTGTTAATAGATCTTGGAGTGCGATCCAAATACCCTCCCCTTCTAGTATTCCTTGTAGACTACCCAATAACTTCATTAAAAGCTTTACTTCCCGCCAATCTCCTTTTTGGATACAATCATTTAACTTTAGTACCGATTTTTCAAGCACTTCAGCGACAAGCTCTCTTTTTATTGTATCAATATACATTATTACAGCAGCAACAAATGGGGTTTTAAATGGCTGCTCAATAACAAGCTGAATAATCAACTCAATGAATCCTGCTTTGAGTTCTGCATCGTCCACATTATCACAAATCGTTTTGGCAATCGATATTATTTCGTCTTCTACGCGCTTCACTGGAGATTCCGCAACAGACAGAAGCTGCCTACGTATACGAGCGGATAGTGGCTCTTCTTGACGGCGACGTTGAGGTCGTCGATCATAGTCTTCTTCATCTATTTATTTTTCGATTTTTGCTGGTTAGTCTAAATTTTAACATAGGCCATATAGTAGATATGAATTGGGAAGAGAACCTCTATATCGTCTTTTACGACTGCTATGAAAATTACTTCTACCGCCTCGATGTCGTTGATCTTGTTCAGTCATAGTGGTTCTACTACATTTGCGTTATACTCAAGTATTACGTTGCTAATTTGGGCTTTTACATGTAGGGTCACGAGTTATCTGATCGAATGATGTCACGTGAGCGATAAGATTTTAAAAAAAGGTTAGTCAGATGCACTGACATCCATAGATTTAGTGCCATTGAAAAATTAAGTTGAAGGCTACTAATTTTTTGAAATTTTTTTCTAATGGATTGATTACGGACCATTATTCTAGCCTCACATGGTACAAGATTCCTTAAAAATAATGTCGAAAACTCCTTTATGATATTTGAAGCTATCGTGCCCAATATTGACGCCACTGGTAGCAGGTTTAACCCGAAGAAACAGAGGTCATCTTCCGAGCCAGCTCAGATAGGGATAGCCGAACTACTGTCGAATATTGGCTTTTTCCATAGAACCACAAAAAACATGCTTTGCATGAAAGGTATAGTAAGCCTGAACCTTGGGCATATAAATGAAGAACTCTAGCCGCTAATGCATCCCCTAAAAAGCGAAAGACGATATAACATTTTCATAGCAAGTAAATCTCTTCCCTATGCAGAAGATTTTGGAAAATGGGCCGGTTATTAAGCTTGTTCTTTTATATCCATATGTCATGTGATTAAATAATCGACTGGATCACTAGATATTGTGAGAAGTCGTTGCTGAAATAAATAGTTGCCTCTATGGCATGAGTTCATTCCAATCAAAAAAGGGGGGAGGGGGTCTGGATTGGGAGAGGGAGAATATTTTTTATCAGTCCGAACAACGCGCTACCATCTAATTTCCTCTTCCTCACTGAAGTTTTGTTATCTCACCTCCCCGTCGATCTGCTATTAAGAGGAACTAGATATGGCAGAAGCATCTTATATGCTGAGCATGGTGCTGGCGCGTCGAAGAGTATCTGGCTTATTTCGAGATCGAATCTAAGCGACAGAGAAGCACTTTTTTTTCTCATTTTGGTGGGTGAATTACAGTTTCAGTCTAGCTTGGCCATCATCTCATCTCTAGTCATGGGTGTGAAATTATCTATATCCAGGCCTTTAGATGCTAAGCTAGGGCGCACGTGCAGGGGAACAAGTTTATGATTAAGTTTTGGAGCAATAGAGAGTTCTGAGAAAGTCAGTAAATATTTAATAATTGGTTGAAAAATCCATACCGTGGCGGGAGAAATCAAATAATACTGGTAAATCTCTTATACGACCATTAGGTTGACGAGAGTCAGGAAAACGGGTAGTGGGGTCCCTCAACTCATCAAAAAATGGATGAACCATAGAGTTTATTGCACCCAGCCGTTCGGTAGGTGTATATTCGAGTAGGCAAGATATTAATTCAATTGCATCTGGGTCAGCTCTACGGAAGACTTTGTTGAATGGATGAGGTTTTATTTGAGGAAATTTATGCTCCATGTAATTAGGATTCATGGTGCGGATTTGTTCTCTGGATGGAGTACCCAGGACTTTAATGATTTCTACTAGCTGGTCGATACCCGACTCTCCAGGAAATAAAGGTTGACCAAGCATTAACTCTGCCATCACACATCCCGTAGACCAAATGTCTAAGAAAAAATTAATATTAATAAAATCTTCTTAATTAGGCACCGGGCGGACTTACCAATTTTAGTAGTATAATTGGTGGCACCAAAGATAAGCTCTGGTGCTCGGTAATAACGAGAACAAATGTAAGAAACATTAGGCTCATTTTCTATCAGAATTTTTGCACTGCCGAAATCGCATAATTTTAGTATACCTGTACTAGGATCCAGTAACAAGTTCTGTGGCTTGATATCACGATGACAAATGCCTTGTGAATGAATGTAGGCCAGAGCCCGAAAAAGTTGATAGGTATAAAGTTTAATTTCTAAGGTCGGCATAGTGGTCTTCATCTTACTGAAGTATTTGGAAGCTCGATATACAGTTTCAGGTACAAATTCTTGGACCAAATTGAGGTACACCTCGTCCTTCTGTTTGATAAATTAGTGAAAAGCTATTATGGAATAAGTACCAAGCCATACACGTTCTCCATTGGAAGAATAAAAGAATGCTTGGAGCTTCACAACATTTGGATGGCGTACAATTCGCATGATCTGAAGTTCACGATTCTACACAGAGTAAGTCAGTAGTACTCAGGTGGAAAGATGAAAAAAAAACATTGTTACCTTGAATCTTTTATCTTGTAATACACGCTTTATTGCCGCATCTTCCCCTGATGGAGATAATTTGGTTTGAAAGACAACGCCAAAGGACCCATTTCCAACAATTTTGCCTTGTGTATACCGCATTTCTCTTGTTTCGCCTGTAATTCCGTCCTGTACCTTCTCACACACAACCTCTGTCAAATATATATATATTAGTTTTTGAGGCCTTAGAGTGCCGGGTTTGTCATCCGATTCATCTTACCTCCCGGTCTCAGAATAGCAAAGGCAGCTAGCCAATTCTGTTGTGACTGTGCTTGTGACTGTGACATGATGGCATGCAATATCTTCCTATTTTGGATATATTAATCTTCGAAGCGTCCAGAAGAATGATATGTAAAGTGAATATCCTTGTTGAGTCCGTGATGGGCAACTTATTTAGTAGGAAATTAATTCCTTCTCGAGTGCAGAGCAGCAAGAATTAATGAATATGAAGAAATCCGTTCTAAATCAGCTGAAGGAGGAAGTAATGAACTCGTCTGAATGTCAGATCAGCGAGTGAGGGGTTCCTGGACAAGGTGTAGATAATCGATATGTTGTGTCGAGAAGAATTAAAGTGTAACTGTTTATCTTGAAGTTTTTGACACACACACACATACACATACACAATGATATTTTTACTGTGGGATTAGTTAAGTCAGGGTCAATGAATGATTTTCGTATTTTGCATGCAAGTAAGTGAGAGGTTTTAGTTAGGTACAGTCTAAGTTTATGGACCAAAGAGATTGGCTCCGCTCACGCACTCGAACTTGGGAGGGGCATATATTTGACTAATCATGACTAGGGGGGGGCAAGATCTGAGGGTGAGGGCAGGTGGTTGGGATAAACGAGACAGAACCATAGTGGTTTTTTTCATGGGAGGGGAGGAGGGAGGAGGGAGGAGGGAGAGAGAGAAGAGACAGAGGAGAGAGAGGGGAGGAGGACTCAGCCAGCAAGCATCATAGTTATGGGTCACTTGTCGGAAGCGTGGATTTCGATTGGCTCAAATCTGGACCTGGGCCAGTAATAATCCCTGAACTTAATAAAATATCACGACAATGATGCTTAGTATTACAAGCGACAGTGTGGGTCAGCTGTTCAATTCGTAGACATTTTTAACGCGTTGAATGTCAATTTAGGCCTCAGCTGGAAGAAGAAGGCTAGTCAGTTAATAGATTTAGGGGATCAATCATTTAGACGAGCTGAATTCACTGCTTGCTTTCTTGCCTGCTTGCTTGCTTGCTTACTTACTTACTTACTTACTTGCTAGCTAGCCCTGGCTGGCTGGCTGGTGGCATATGATATGGATGGATGGCTGCTCGTTCACAAACAAACATTTAATCTTTCCCACATAAGGCAAATAGATAGCTAGCTATACTTGATCCAACGCTGAGTGGGGGTAGAAATCTCGCTTTTCTGGCGTCTTGGACGTGCCATCAAACAAAACTTCATACAAGATTTATTCATTCAGAATCATTCAGAATCATTCAGAATCATTTAGAATGAATGGTAATTACGATTAATCAGTTATTACTAAACTAGAAAAAGCGCTTCAGGCCACGAATTTTTTCTTTGTCATCGGAGCTAAACTGGTTGTCAGGAACGATTTTTATTTTATTTTTATTTTTTCCCAATCCCACCACATTCTTCAATGGGAACTTCGTCACTTGGAATTCTCATGTGTAGTGCATGTAGCTAGGGAAAATTTGATGTAATTCCATGCATTAATGCTCAACACCCTTCATTATATTTTTAATGAATTTGCACTGCAGCTTACAGGGGAAGGGGTAAATGACATTAAGGCGCTAGACTCGAAGGTGGCTGGTGCGATCTGCAGTTTTACTCTCACCTGAAATCGGACCTGTCGAGTTGTCGAATGTAAAGGGAACGACGACAAAAGATAGATCCACTTGCCAGTCAACGAAATAAGCCCAACGGTCGCAGGTCTACTTGGTTGTCCCCTTTATCACTGGTCACTCGGAAGAAGAAGATCGGGGGGGGGATTAAATTAAATCAGTTCTCGTACGGTCACGGTCTGAAGAGAATCAGATCACTTGACCAGCACAAGCAATGCACTTGTACTTTATGCTACATTCTTTAGGATATCCTGCTGCTAAGATTTATATTATACATTTAAGGCTACTGGAACAACGTGGTTGTGGTGGTGATGGTTTCCTTGAGCAATCAATGAATGGATGGTTCGTAATTTAACCGCTAGCTAGCTACATTGTTTACTCCCAGGCAATGTTGGGAGGAACCTCGGCATATTTGTAATAAATAGCATGTATAAAATGTCATGAATAAATAAGTATTATATGTGTATACAGTATACAGTATACAGTTTACATACATGCTATTCCATATATAGCCAGCGCGGAACGACAAAACAGGGCCGCTGCGCTCGCTTTCGTTGCTGCTGCTGCTTCACTCGTCACGTGCAAGCTAATGAATGAATGGGTGTAGGTAGCGGTCGGTTTCTTCCATAATATGTAAAGCTATGCAACAAGTTGGCCCTTTTCTTTCTATGGGAGGCAAATGCACACCGGAGAAATTTGGGCTCCCAGCCAGATGTTTCGAAATCTTGTGTGTCATCAAAGAAATTAACTGTCGGGCCATTCTGTATGTAAATGTAGAACCTTTGCGTCTCGTAGGGAATCAATAAACTACTACTATTACTACTGTATCTACTGTGTAATTCAGGTGGCAACAGGTAATTTAAGCCAGCCAGCCAGCCATTGATGAAGTGTGGCGGCGTTCTGCATCTGTTGAGCGAGAAAAAGAAACCCAGTGCGAACCGGTAGAAAGCTACTCACTCGGACGGCGACATAACATCCAAGAATACCTAAATCGCTGGCTGGCTGGCATGGGAATTCAAAATCTGAACATTCTCTTGTGTCGATGGGATGGATGGATGAATGCTGTTGTCCATTTCAACCAGCCAGGGACAGGCCCTGCGCTTATGTTTCTTGGGACTAGTGGAGCGCTGGCCGGTTAGGGTTACATTAAAGACGCAGAGTTTTTGGGCTTGCTCCAACCAAGAACGCTCCTCTGCCTTAAGAAAGAAGGATCAGTTACAGCAGCAGCAGCAGCAGACATTTCTTTGCAAATGTCGACTAGGTAGAGTAATTAAAGTAAATCAAGGGATAACGGAAACACATACTGTGCGTGTGTTGTTAAAACCATGAAAAAAAAAAAAAAAGATTGCACTCTAACGAACATAATAGCAGCACCACCTCACTCAATCAATTAGACCTGGAATGCAGCTCACGATAGAAAGGAATAGAATAGCAAGAATCTCAAGGACTCATCTAATCCAAGGATTATAATTCCATTCCTATAGCTGATAGTCTCACACAAACTCATATAAGGGGAAGACTTGGCTGATTTTCCAAATAACTAACCTCACAGCAGCAGCAGCTGGATGCATACTTTACATACTTGACCAATTATTAGAGGTCTTGGCGCGCAAAAATGTATGCCAAGCAAGACCCATACTAAGGTAAGCATAGAGCAGGAGCGTCATTGTTTCCGACCCAAACTATTTCATATCGAGATGCAGCGCTAAATCAGTCCGAGGCTTTTGATTGGCTCTCAATGAATTTAAAAGAAGGAACCAAGGAAAAGTAAATCACTTAGTACTCATCGAAATCTAGCCTATTCAGGAGGATACGTGAGGATAACAACAGAAGTTAGCAGCTATTTTTAAATTTATAATCGAAAAGGTCAGAAGCTTAATTTCTTAAAGTCTGAGTGAGAATGAATTCGACTTGGTCAAAATAATTGCATAGCGCGCCGCGCCTGGTGTGACGTTTTAGGCTTAGCGTATTATGTCTTATATCCCTCACGCAAGTTTCTATTTACGCCCATTTTATGTCCGTGCACATTTCAACCTTTGTAATGATCCCTGGCCTCGGCATTATCATTAATCCTAAAATATATATATATATATATATATATATATATATAGTAAACGAAAACCCGCTGATGAAAATTAAAGAATCAAAATTTGAATATCAGATTAAAATTGGAACCTTTTTTTATTGAAATGATAACTCTCTATATCATCACTTGGCATCGCTTGATACGCAGCGCAGTCTCGTTTAGCACAACCACATTTGTTAACAAATCTTCAAAAGTAAAGATTGGGTACTCATTTTATTAAAAGTTTAACAGACCGTGTCAGATTGTGTGTGGTAGTATATATTAACGACAAATTTTATCACATTTAAATTAAATTACTTGAGACCGAAAGAGAGATTTACATTATTTTGCGCGCCAACAATTGACAAATAAATCGGTAATCTTGGGAGAGATTTTCAAACAGAAAGGCTTGCATTGCAGATGGGTTACGAAGAAACTAAATTAAGATTTCTAGGTTTTTTTTTTTTTTTTGTAATAAAAAGCTCCCTTGGAATATGGTTAATTACCACGTGATATTTTATGCGCAGCTAACAGCGCTAGCTAGTAGGGGACGATCATGGAAGACAAATTAATTAGCAAGTTTTTTTTCCGAAAAGTGTGTACACCTTTTTTTTATTTTGAGTCCGTCCGGTCGGCCCGCCCGCCCGCCTGCCCACCTTCTCCTTTCTTGTCCTTCGGTAAACGGGTTCGGGTATCTCAGTTTTAAACGCTTGGTTGGCTGCTCATGTTGCCTAAGGATTAGAAAAGTAGCTTTGATGACGTCCTCAAACGCGTCAGCTTGCTATATGCTACTATGTATGCTGTTCTGTTATTTTTGCTTGGGAAATTACAAACCAGAATTTCTTTTAGTATTTATAATATACGAGTCTATATATATATATATATATATATATATATATTTTTTTTCACTGCTTTTCTTTTAATGAATAATAAAAATAAAATACTAATCCTAACTAGGTAGAAACACTTATAATGGATGGCTTTGGGTAGATTGATAGAAATGGGTCCAAAGTAACGAATGATATTGATTGGCCTAAGAGGATTCCTGTTAAACAGCTACGTCATAAAAGTAAGTCTTGTGCCTCAGGCATTAACATATATCCCAAGGCAACCTAACCACTCCCCCCTGACGCTTATTACCGAAGCTAAAGCAGTAGCGATAATCAAAATAAAAATGGTTGCAAAAAATTGCAATTCTTGCCTCAGGGCTTTTATTCCCTATCAAGGGACCATATCTTTTATAGCACCACAAAGTATTTACACGGTTTTTCTATCAGATTTTGTCGTACAAACTAAGTGTTAAAACGACTCTATATATGAATTTTAGACGTTTGTCAATGAAATTTGCTCGGCATGGGATTTTTTCAAATCCTATTCTGATTGAATAAGAAAGGGAAGAGCGCTTAAGCTCTCAGGGTTTAGCGCAAGTTTTCGCACTAGCTGAATAATAAATAAAAGGTCGTACCTATTGCCATTTTGTCACTTAGTTTATGACACATTTTCATGAGAAATATTGTATGAATATCATGCACTATTTATGTTATGGTTGATAGATAAGCTCTGATGTGAATAGTGTTTTGACAAGGAATTGAAGCTCCAGGCAGGATGAGTCTCAATTTATCGCAGCCATATAGCGTTTCCCTAATCAAAATGCAAACATGTCTTTTATGAGGTAAAACTCTGATTTCGTAAGGCGCTCTACTATTGATCTACAAAAGGGGGACGAAAACGGCATTTATGCCTTATCGTAGTGTGGTATACGAACCTAAAGTTAATCTTCAGAGCCAACAGAAACGCGCATAACTTGATGATGGAGAAATCATCCAGTCAAGTTTGCGGAGTTAACCCAGCTCTTGTTACGGTGACGGAGAATTAGACTTAGAAGTCTGGCTGGCTTATTCTGTTATGACAAATTCTCACAATTTAATAGATATTTTGACATTGTACTGTTTACCAATAAAAAGAGCCCCGTTACCATAGCGCTGGCGGGCCGATACAAGGAGGCTATCTAGGCTACGAGATATTAGGGAGATGCAGATGGATAAACGAACTTCGTCTGGCTAAATAGAATTACGAGTTTTTCAGAGGACTTTTTCCCCATATATGCGATATCAATTACCATTTTCTCTCTTTTTTTTTGAACAGAAGGTTTCAGCAGAGATAAAAAGGTTTTGGTCATAATACGGGTAAATATTAGTCAAATGGCTATATATCATGGGTAATAATAACATGTATTTCTTGCAAAGATCAGCATAGTGTATCAAATATTCGGAGTGGAGGTGACTTACAATTATAAAATCCGGTATGAAAGGGTGGTTACAAAAATAGCCTGTTTACAGAACAGCTACTGAGTTTCGTTGAGTTCCGTACGTTAAAGAAATGCATTCTCTGCAGATGTAGTCAGGTACTGAATGATTATGAATCTAAAAAATGTACGCTGTTCATCTTTGAACTCTTGTAAATCAAGAGGTAGACAGAACTCAAAACTAAGTCAACCAACTCACTAAAACCACAGCGCCTACAACGCTTCCCCTTTCACTGTAACACTAACATTGAATGATGGTATTGATGAAGTGCTTAATGGAATTTATCAACATAGTAAGTGTGAAGTATAATTATTTACTAAGTTTATGGAACAAGATTGAGAAGGCACGTGGATTGAATTGAATGGCTTTCGTGAAGCGAGCATTAAGATTTGCTTAAAAATTAAATTTATGAATGTAAAATACGAACGTAAAGAAGCAAAAGAAATCTTTCGCCGAGCCATTAGGAAAGCCAAGTTGTCTGATTTCAGAACCAAATTAGAATAAAATAGAACGATTATGGAGATCTTCGCTGCTTCAAAAAGGCACAAATCGAAAGGGTCCTTTCGTTCATTTCCTATCAAAGATCCAAGACATTCTTCTGAGCGACGCCAGTCACAAAAATCTTTGAAAAACGAGAGATTCTCAAAACACTTCGTTAACTCTACTGAAGCGGGCAACATTCTGTTGGATTCACCAATAGTCTCGTCACGATTACTCAAGTTTCTACAATTAATAATTCAGGAAATTTGGGACTCGCTGCTTCGCGTTAAAAATACCGCCTCGGGAGTCGATGGGCTCACATCTTCTATTTTAGAACACGAATGGTCAGCCATCGAATCACATATTTATTCTCTTTTCTCTTGTTACGTAACACCTGATCATTATGCCATGTGCTTCCGAAACTCTATAATTATAATGCTACAAAAATCAAAAAAAAATCAGATCTCACTTCTCGATTATGCAGAGCTATTGCGCTTTTATCTGTCTTGGACAAAGGTTTAGAGCATATTCTTGCCAGAAGACTCTTTTGAATCTCTGTGCGGGAAAAAGTACTATCTTGCAAACAGTTTGTAGCTCTTCCTCGCCGCTCAGTCACAGACCTTACTACTTGCATCACACATTACATTGAAAGCGACCTTAATGAAGGATGTACGGCCAGCATATTCACACTCGATGTCAAGAGTAACTTTGATTCTGTATTTCCAGGTCGGCTGATCAGACGCTTACGGGAACAAGGCTGGCCCGATAACCTTACCAAATCGGCAACCTTATTATTACCGACCATACGGTACAGATTCGTCTAGATGGTGAAACGGATTTAAAACAACATATTTCATGCTGCCTTCCTCAAGGATCTCCCATATCGCCTATATTAATTTTGCTTTACTACCCCTTCTATTCAAAATAGACACCGTCTCCCAAAAAATCGGTAATGAAGATAACATAGCCATCCTTGCAACTAATTTTTCGCTTCTTGATTATCACCATCAGATTCACTAGGGGAGGCTGTCAGAGCTGCAACACTTTTCCCGTCGCCATGAAGACAATAATTCATGCACAAACCCTATAGCCAGATATAGAAGTACAGAAGTCTCAGAAAAAAATCGATTTTCCTTACACCAGATGGTTAGGTGTCTGCTTCGACAAAAGTCATTCCTTTAAATGACATGAACAAATTCTGACAGAGAAATCGATGAAAGTTACTAATGCTCTATGAAATCTTGGGAACACTTCAAGAGGGGCCTAGCCTTTACTGATTCGCAATGACGTCCTAGCTTGTGTTTTACCCATCGCATTATACGGTGCAGAAAAATGGTGGCCAGGGCTGACGAAAACTTCGCCATAAGGACGCAAAGTCTCCAATCGCGTACAAGGTCAAATTTTGTTAATCCTCAGAGTCTCCCTATCTGGCGCTAGAGCAATACTCCCAGTTTACAGGATAACCCTCACTCCTGCTCTTTATAGGGAGTCAGGATTTCTCCCATATTGAGCTTCAACCGAATAAGAGATTACGTCAAGCGATTCTCCGAACACACCCACTAGTCAAGTATCATCCAATAAGACTAAGAATAAAGTGAACTCACAACGCCAAATCTCACGACTCTCTAGATGTGTCCTCAATGTCTCTAACTGGTATGCTAGCATTAAGCGTATTTCACGTCACCTATTCCCTATTCTTAGAGGTATCTCCTTCCACGATTTAGTTGTCTATTCAGATGCAAGCCGTTTAGAATCTGCTTCTGGACTCCTTGTTGGGGGCGGAGTAGTCAAACACCAAGCTAGAAAAGTAGTACTACAAACATGTATTCCGCTCAGCCTAACGCTCTCTATTATTGATGCCGACGTCGATACTGCTGCAGCCACACTGAATAAAGCCCTAGGTATTCCAGCTGCCCGCTTCTCGAATGATGTATTTTTCACTAGATAATAAAGAGGTTGCACGACGCCAGCTTCTACAAACCTCATCTTGTTCTTCTCAAATTGATTTATCAAAATTTCTAGCCGAGCCTCAGCCTAGCATCTACACAACAACTACCTAGAATTGCCAGAGGATCAAGTAATTCTATTAAAGTCTGACGTGATGAAGTGGTAAAAAGGTAAGTAGGTCTAGCCAGGAGTGTGTATGTGGACTAGTTCAGTAGTTACCATCGGATATTGTGTATATAAAGTCGTTTCTTTACATAGAACAAATATAGAGCTTTTTAGCATTCTTCAAGAGTTATGAGCCCGGTTGCGCAGTAGGCAAAACCGGAATTTTCTTGTTAATTAAAATACATAACATCTTACACTTTGATTTCTAATCTCAATCACTTTCTGAAAACAATTTCAAAATGGACGACTCAGCAGACTCCACAACTCAAGGGCTGAAAGGTATAAAGTTGTCTCAATCAAATTATATTGAGTGGAGGAATGTTACCGATGACTACATAGAATCACAGGGCTGGGGATCTTTCGTCAAAAAGGATATATCTGCGGATGCTACTGACGAGCAAAAAGTCAAAGCAGCAAAAAATGCCTTGGGTCTGAAGACTGCTGCCGGTAGTCTAAGAACGTACCTACTAGGGCTCAGAATGCCCAAACAGATTCTAGAAAAGTTAGAAGAAGTGAATGGAGGATCTGGCAAAGGAACGCTCTCAGCTCTTCAACAACGGTTTTTGTCACCTGATGCCAATAAGTAGGTAGATGATGTAGCGGCATTGTTGTCGCAATTGCAAGCTCAGATCGGGGGAATTTCGATCGAGGATAGACTAACGGAGTTATCAAAGAAAGATGTGTTATTACGCTGTTACCAAGACAAATACCCGACAACAATTGAAACTTTGAGGATAGTTGCAAGTGACTACACGTTTGCTCAGGTCGTAGAAAAGCCGAGTTTAATGTGATGGAAAATTTCACAGAAATTGCTCTTCGTGTTGATGATAATTCAGCAAGCAATAAGAAAAGGGGTGACAAGCGAAAATGCTATTACTGTAGAACGAGTGGGCATATCAAGCCAGAATGCAAAAAGAAGAAATGTGACAACAAAAAGAATCAAAATAAGGCGCCAGAATCAAGTTCAGAATCAGCAGGTATCGCTTGGATGGCTAACGATAGTTTTGACGTTGGTACGGGAGATTGGTGTGTTGACTCAGGGCCTACGAGTCACATGACAAATAACAAAAGTATTATCGTAGAATATGAAAAATTCAATTCAACGGTTGGAACTGCCAAAGCTAACTTGAGTCTCAGAGTTATCGGTCGTGGGAAGATCTGCTGTCCAATAAATGGACGAAATACAATTTTTGATGGGGTTCTGCATATTCCAGAACTACAAGCAAATCTTCTCTCACCGGGGAAGCTGACGGCCGCAGGACTTTCGGCTAACTTGGAAGATAAAAGGGTCACGATCAGTCGCGAAGGACGCGCCGTAGCGAGTGGCCCGAAAATTGGAGACACCTGGGTGTTGTGTGCGTTTAATAAAAGAGAATCAGCCCAAAGGGCATACTCACTCAAACAGGAGGAAACTTTACTGTGGCATCGTCGCTTAGGGCATCCAGGGGCGGAAAAAATGTCTCTGATATCTCGAACTGTGGATGGAATGCCAGATATTCGGAAAAGCGATTCATTAGACCGTCATCCATATAACTCAACAAAATCTGTTAGACATCAAAGTCGGCAAACACCGTCAAATTCTGCGACGAAACAGTTGGAAAGGGTTTTTATGGATACCTGAGGTCCTTACAAGTATTCCTCAATTTGCGGTAGCAAATACATATTAGTGATCGTAGATGAACATTCTCGAATGTCACGGGTGCACTTCATGGCTCAAAAATCGGATGTTTTATCAGTATTACCGACTTGGAAGCAACATGTCGAGCTTGAATTTGGGAAAAAATTAGTCAAGGTCAGAACAGATGGAGCCCCAGAGCTTAGGAAAGCTAGACTAAATGTAGGAGCTAAACAAGAGGTTACCACTGCAGACACACCGGAACAAAACGCGAAAGCGGAACGAATAAATCGGACGATCGTAACTAAAGCTCGATCTATTTTAGTGGGGCCAAATCTTCCTAAACGTCTCTGGGCCGAACCTATGGCGACAGCCTGCTTACTACTTAAGCATTCTAACACCATCAGTTGAAAAAGAGAAATCGCCATATGAGCTCTGGACAGGCCATCGCCCAAATACAAAACATTTCAAGGCATTTGGGTGCGTTGCATATATACATATCCAAAAGAAAAAGCGGGACAAACTCGACGAAAATTCTAGGAGGGGTATTTTTGTTGGATATCGCCAAACAACTAAGCAATATCGTATCTTTGATCACAAAAATAGAAAGATAATAGAAAGCTCTCACGTAATATTCAAAGAAAATCAAAAAGGTGGCTAAATTCTTAAAAATGGAGAGTCAGTTTTCAGACAACCTGAAAAAGGTATTCCTGACGATATCCTCGGTCAGGAGGAGGAGCTAGACCTTGTGGACTTACCTGATTATGGTCAGAGAAGTTCGGATGCCAAATTAAATAGTTATCGAGATGAAAATCAGACTGATAATGAAGGAATTGGTATAGCTATGACCCGACCAAGGCGTGATAGGCGTCAACCAAATCGACTCATCGATGAACTTGGACAAACATCGAACCGGCAGAGAGAGTTAACAAGTTGTGCTGCAATAGCAATGACTGCACAAGAACAGCCTTCAGAAATAATTCCTAAATCTTACAATGAAGCAATTAAACATAAACGATGGCATGAAGCTATCAAATTTTCTCTTCAATCCTTAGCTACAAATAAAACTTGGAAAATAGTAGATAAGCCAAAGTCTGCAAACCTTGTCAGTACAAAATGGATCTTTAAGATCAAGAGACTTCAAAATGGTGAGGTGGATAGATATAAAGCTCGATTGGTCGCGAGAGGATTTAGTCAACGCGAAGGTGTTGACTATTTTGAAATATTTTCTGGGGTCGTGAGGCTAGAAACACTACGAATTCTGATAGCCATAGCAGCTGTGCTAAACTTGGAAATAAAACAGATGGACTTCACTTCAGCATTTACGCAGGGCCTGTAGGGTATGAGTGGTGTTGAAGTGCCCCTAGATTAGGTCCTAAAGTTAAACCGGTCACTTGAGGGACTTAAACAGTCTGGACGTGTCTAGAATAGATACATTTCGAGATCTTTTGAAACTTTTGGTTTGATTCCGATTCCAGCTGACAGCAGCGTATTTTTGAGTAAAGATAAAAAACTTATTGTGGCTCTTTATGTTGACGACTTATTAATTTTTTCTTCTAATATGCATCAAATTCAAGAGTTAAAGAAATATTTATTGAAGAACTTTAGAGTTCTTCAATAAATATATAAACAAATATAGAGCTTTTTAGCATTCTTCAAGAGTTTCTACCAAATAATTACTGTGATCTTTTAAGGGGGTCAGCATTTTTACCAAATGGATCAAAGAAACAAATTTCTTCACAGATATTTGCCCCAGATTCCCGCCACCTATTGACGTTACCCACACCAATCACTCTCTAGAGCTCATACCCAATAACCCCATCTATCACGTCTAAGACTCATACTAGGGTCTCAAAAGGCCCTCCTAACACTCCAGATTAACGTGGGATCTAAGGTCTTCCAATGTACCCCCTCTGTCCCAAAAAAAAGTTTCTTTTTTTGCTTGATCCTTGGACCAAAAAGAAATCTTTTTATGGGACAGAGGGAGTAAGATATAGGCTGATACCAGCAAAATCTACTCACAATTTATTTTATTGCTGTTCCTATTCCTATTTTTTTTTTTTTTCTATTTTTTCTTTATCTCTACCTTTTTTTGATTCAGTAATGCCAGGTGGGATATGGTATTTCTAGCCATAGTTTCATCTTCCTCCCACTATCCACACAGAGACATATTCTCACTCGACTAGTAGGTCTAGTGATAGATAGTCTCAGCCATCAGCCATCCAGGACAGTAAATTAAGTCTTGGCGTCTTTTGTCCTAATTAGGAATATTATCTACTTCGCAGTGGCTAGCCTTATATATGTTTGGACGTAAAATAGTAAACAAAAAACAAATCCCAATCCATAGCTTAATTGGTCCAACCTGGTGGCACCTAACAAAAAAATACCATAACCTGTCACCCCTCATGACCTATAACCTGTCATAAGCTATAGCTATTTTGTTCACTTCCGATAAGTATAGGTTTTGACAAGCTACACTGTAGTCTATTTGCGGAAGTATATTTTGAAACTTAAAAAGCACGCTCGAGAAATACAAAAGACACATCGAGAAGCAAGAAGCCAAGTTTAAACGAGACTACCTATGAAAAGCCATTGCTTGTCTTGCTGCATTAGATAATTCCCCCAAAGTCCCCTCTTATCCCACTGAATACTAAGTCATGTAATACGAAAGATCGCTGTCAGGAGAAGGACTTAGAAGAATAAGCTTCCGACGGGTATCCTCTAAGCACCCAAAGGTACCCCAGATAAAAAATCATGGGCAACTGTCGCTCGTAATGGACAAAAAGTCTAATATATCAACTATTGTATATATACGGGCAACGTCTGTAGACTGAAGCTCTTCACGCGCTTTGTCTTCTGTCCTTCCTTACCAGCCTAGTAAAATAAGAAATCTCAGAACCTCCATGTTTATCCTTGAACTCTGTGATACTAACTCTTCACTCAACCATTCATTGTCTTATCTTTGTCTATCTTAACCCTCACCGCCACCCCCTTGTCTCGATCTCTCGTCAGCTCGTGACTGACACTTGTCATTTCTTAACCGACTAATTTCCCTAAGGATGGGTCCATAATTCTTTTTACGGTTAATATCAGGATTGGGTTGGTTGGGTTCCTCCGATCACGCGTAAATGGCCCGTGTGTGTGTGTGTGTGCGAGGAGTATAAATCCCTACAAAAGAGCTCGCTGTTATCAATATTACTAGAATGTGTGAAAGTACAAGCCCAAAGGAGTGACCCTCCTATACATTACAAAGCACAGTTTTTGGGGAAGCTATTTCTGTTCAAAGAATCCGAA
>MCFK01001330.1:0-10927 GCA_003610855.1 Erysiphe neolycopersici | reverse complement strand
TGAGTGAAACCAGGATACACCCTTACTAGCGCTATTGTAATACTTCACCGCTGTACCTCCGTAGACCTTGTCTTGCATAGGAGGTAGCTATTTATAGAGGGTGGCATCTTATATAGATCTGCATTGCCAACTTACACACCATAGCATAACCCGTCAAAACGTCATACTAGTTTTATATAGACGCTTCTAACTGACGTAGAAGCTGTTGGAAGCTATGGTGGGTTGAAAAGTAAACGTAATACTTGTACCCATTTCGTTTGTTACCGTTATTTCGTGCTGTTATTTTGCTATAGATCTCATTAAAGCCTCGGTCGGGATATACGATATTCTTTGTTTGCTTATTTCTACATGGAAGCAAGACAATAAGTTGGTCAATATTAGTCAGTCTTGAAAGGGCGACATATATTTGTCCATACACAAATTGCGGTACAGACAAATCGATCCACATACTTTATAAAGTCTTGGCTTAGGACTAATTTATGGTAATAGAATAGTAAGTCCGAGTTGGTAACTGGTTCCTAGTAAGAGTAAATGGCAGATTTTCTTTCGATCTCGCTGTCATTCGAGGGATATTATATATTCTCCGTCTACCGAGGAAGGAGGAAAATCTATGAACCAATGTACGTCTACCAGTACCCCTCATCAGAGGTTACCCTGACTTAACGTAAAGTGGTACGTACACCAGTGGCAGAGAGATTCTTGCGTATTGTACGCACAATAGATTTGGGCACGCCCATAAACACACCTGTCTTACTGTAGTGCCCAAAGTCTTCGTAGTTGACCACATCTGCTAAAACTAACGTTGTACTAAAACTTCCATCTGGGAATTGTACCCGTCATTCTCTTTCCTGCCAGAGCGAAGTTCTTTAGAGATAATATGGCTTTAATAGAAATAAAACATAGTCTAGTAATAATTAGTCGTGTCTTATTACAAAATCCCGCTCTTTGTAATAAGGGGGGTTCACACCTAGCATCTTAACTTTTGATAATTTTGATTTTAAATAAAATAATAAACAAGAATTTAAAATTGTCATCCACCTCTAGAGGTGAGCGATTTGAGTAGAATTGTAGCCAAATCAACAGAATTAAGTCTTGATAAAATGCCATTTGAGAACCTTCCTAGTAATTACGAATTTGGATAACATGCACCTTAATTTGAAAAGTGATTTAACTATCGGGTAAGTCACGACCAGCTATGGACTAGCTGAAATCTTACGGATAATCAGCGATGTTACCATGTTTATTATTTTGGACTCGAGCGGCGGCAAAATAGTTCAATGAAGCTACATTTCTTGACCGTAGGATTTAGTTGCTAAATCTGTTTATGTTATCATCTCGAAATGTTAAAAAAGCTCTATCTCGAAATATAGACTCACTAGATCTTAAATTATCGTATTGGATAGACAAACTTACGAAAAAGATTCTTGTCGTTAGTAGTTTGTTTCCACTCTAGCAAAGTTGTGACACTATAAAAGTGGGTATAGTAGAGCAGTGAGTCAGTAAGCAAATCTTTGAAGCAACTTACCACCTAAGGCTCTCATATTATGCGTTAAGAATAACTGCATTACTTGACACTGATTCCAGCAGCATTTAATTTGAGCATCAACGGTCTTTCTTTTCTGACCTTGCCACACATTAGGAAGAATCTTTGCAGAATTACTACCAAATATCGAGTGGATTCCATCGAACATTCCATTTTTGGATTTGGTTATTTCACATAAAACCAATCAACTACCGCAACATTATATTTCATTCGCATGTTGACCTCATCCCAAATGATCGGTGATGTTTTTTCAATAAGACTTTCTAGATTGCTTTAGACATCAATGTTACACCGAGATTTCCCAGGACAATTGATAGAGAAACGAAATACAGAGTGGGTAATTCTACAACTTGGTAGTAAAAGAGTTACTATGTCGGAAAAAACAACGTATAAAACCGTCTTTCCTTGCACTCGGCAGCAATGAATGACTGCAATATGCATTGAATAAATATGGTTTTTTTTAAGTTTTAGCTGAGCCTTGTAAGAAATAAGTTTTTAAACTTTGTTCATTTTCTACAGAGGTAACAAATTCATTATATGCCACACATAGACAAGGCGAAAATGCTGCTGTAGATTCACAAAGAAAAGCTCGCTCCATCACAATAATCCTTGGACCAGACTGATAGTGAGTAGTTTAAGTTATCTCCGAAATTTCATAATCGCATCAGACAATCATTTAAAGAAGCAGTTTTGAATCTACTCCAGCTGGTTAAGAATCGCTTAGAGAGAAGTGTGATAGAACGAAGGAAGATTTCTAGCAAAGAGAAGATGCTGTTGGTGATTCTTTGATCTCTTCAAACAAAAAAATCCATTTTGAATGGCCAAATTTTAGAACCGTGGATGATATTGTAGTAGATGAAAGTCACAACTAATACCATTAATGGTGTAGAAACTTCGGTATAACGTTGCATCTCACTTATTAGACAACCAGGTCGCATGTCTAAATTTTTGTTTATGTTTGGGAATTACCACAGACATTTTTCTTATGGTATGGCCCTTTTTTCGTAGCTGCCATTCCTTCTTCTTAATATGGGTATAGAAAAGTAGAAATTCCGGATATAATAAATTCCGAAAATTATCGCCCTTTGCGTTGTAAGCCGACTATTTAACACAAACGAAATTTTGTCTCCTTAGCTGCGGCAATCTGCTCAGGGGCCAGTCTTGCTAGAAATGATATTCAGTGAAACTCCTCTTGGTGATACGTTTCCAGAATTATTGTGGTATGCAAGAAGAGTAATTCTTTTCAAAACATGTGTACATCAAGCCATGTAGAAAGTCGATGACTGGTACCTTCTTAGTTCGTTGGTTTGGAGGAAACAAAGCTTGTAGTTAAATAGCTATACTAAGAAATTTGCCTTAAACTAATGAGTACACCTTACATACAGACTTGAATTCGCTGTCGTTGACTGCCGAATTATCATTATTTTGGGAGATTATTGGTGGTTAATAGCCATATATTAAGATATTGAATTACTTATTAATTAATAAATAGGGTCGAGGCTGGTTGATTCAAAACCGGCAACTTATATCAAATAATAACCTATCCCAGGAACGAAAGTAAAAGAGTTTTGTAAATCTTTCTCCAAAAATACAATCAATATCTTGATACATAGTTCATGAAAAGAATAATGCTTTTTCAAATTTTATATTGCCATACTTCATGCGCTTTAAACAAGATTCAGTGTATAGACTGTCAATTGAGCTTTGAAATACAAAGTCGCATTTTTGAGGTTGGCTTATGGGCAGAGTTAAAGAATATTTTAAATTGCGTCACTGCCCAGGCTCGAGCTGCTATCTGTATGGCAAGGGCCAATGAGGCGATTCAGAGTATTCCATATCAATTCTAATAATAATTGGCGTGAGCTCAATAGACAGCGTCATCTGAAGATTGTAAATCCACATAGATAATTATGAAAACCGCGATATGTTTGAGATTCTATCGGTTTGGTCAGTAAGCACTAAGGTTAGGAAATCATCAAGTTTGGGATTCTGGATGAAATCTTTGTTACCAGTAGAACGAAAGCCAAACCAATTGAGTGCAAGTAGTAGAGATAGTAGTAATAGTAGTGATTGATTGAAGATACCCCATATTCTCTATCATATCCGCGTCAAGAATTCTGACAGATAGACTATAAAAAAGTAAACAAACAGCTCAAAATATTCCGTAAGAGGCTTCGTCTCGTTTACACACCCAACAGGGCTACCAGTGTAGCGAGCGATTGATGTGAAACCACCATAAATTTAGATAAAGACAGTTAAGAAAAACCATCGCTCCCTGCTCCAATTTACTTCTGACCACAACGCGATTGATGGCAGTTAGAGGTAGATTTTCCTGAAGTTTCAATCCTTTTTAATATCATTTTACAAGTCATCTTATATAGATGATTTCAATTTTGAAGAGACTAATAAATTATTGATTTCATCATTTCTCACTCAATTTAGCAGAAAACATTATTCATGAATGTTTGGGACGGATCTTGGCCGCGCATATCCATTGATGTCACATACAAAATTTAATCCATCTCAGTCTGACTGGATTGATGGTCTTTAGGGTCCGGTCCAGTGCGAATAACATCGATAGCTTGGAAAAATAAAAAAAATTTGAATTCAAGCAAAGGTTGGGTATATTGAAGAACTTCGGATTAACTAGGTAGTTTTTATTCTTGCTCGTAAGTGAATGGAGGATGTGAAAAAGAACTTAATCGACAATGACACCATATAGTAAGTATACGTATAAGTTTATGTATGAGTTTACGTATAGACGCGGTGCTAGTTAGGAAGGGCGTTTGACGCGTGAATCTGTTATTTGTAACAAGGCTATTCCTGTGTGAGTTAACCCCCAATAAATATTCCTATTGCTAGAACAACCCCAAAACCACACGTAGAGAAAAGCCGCGATTCTTCGCCATCTTGAGATAAGCAATGGCGCAATCCCTTGAGGCGAAGATTGTTGTGCTTGGCTCGCAGGGTGTCGGAAAGACGAGTTTAGTGCATAGGTACGTGTCTAGAGTTTCAAGTTTTACTTTAAGAGAGGATAATCAAGGCTCCAGATAAATATTAATACATTAATAGATACGTCAGAAACCAATTTCAACCTGCAAATATTTCAAGTACTGTTGGAGCGAGTTTCTTGACGAAGAAAGTCGTGGATGATGAGAGTGATACTGTAGTAAGGCTTCAAATCTGGGATACAGCTGGACAAGAACGATTTCGGTAACAATTTATTCCCCAACGTCCTTCTGTGTCTCTAACAACCTCAGATCTATATCACGCCTCTATTATCGAGGCGCCAACGCATGTATACTATGTTACAGTATAACGGATCCATATTCATTTACCGAAATGGGAGTTTGGCTAGTTGAACTACGTCGCAACTTACCATCTGACATTATTCTTCATATTGTTGGAACAAAAGCTGATCTCGTTGCACGCGACCCCTCCCTTCGTCAAGTTCCATTTGAACGCTGCATTGCCTTTGTAGCCGAAAACATGGCTCCTGGTGTGAGTGGCACACCACCTGTCAGTGCAGGCGCTGGCGAACGCTTTGGAGAAAGTCGTGGTAGTATCTTTGAACGTGCTTTTAGTGGTACTCCTCACGGTATACCTTCTGTGGGAGTAGACGGCGCACGTAGTCCCAGTAGCAAACGCAGTTCTGGCTTTTGGGGTCAAGAGGTTGGCTGGGATTGCTGTCATGAGGTCTCGGCTGAATCAGGAGAAGGAGTTGAAGAAGTATTTCGTGTCATTACCAGAAAACTTGTTGAGCAGAATCGATTGATCCAAGAGAATATACTAAACGCCGTTCAAAGTCCCGGGATGGACGAGAGCGAAAGTGGTGAGAGCGGCTACTTCTCGGAGCGAAATACGCCAGGAAGAGCCAGTGGTAGTTTTCGGATTGGAAGGGACCGCAGGAGTTGGTTTGGTATGCCAGTTGATGATGTTATGGAAGAAGCTCATGGGTCAACTAGAGGAGGCGAGGCCATCGCTAGAAAGGGTAAGAAGTGTTGCTGAATACTTCATCAATGACTTGTCACGTTTTTGCACATCATTTTCTTGTCGGATTCACGCACGTTAAAATTTTTTGCCATTCATCAGATTGCCCTTTTCTTTCTTTGATACCCGGAGCTTATCCTTGACTGATTTTACCTCTCCATAACTTCAAACTGCCACTCATGACAAAGGCATTCAGCCATGATCTAGCCGACATAACTTTATTATACTTTAGGATATTGGTTTTATCAGAGCTCGACTTTCGGTGCTCGAACAAATGAAATTATTGAGCGATTTAAAATCTACACACACACAACTTATATATATGTTTATACACATTTCGAAAGACAAATGGCGATTTTGTCTAAATTTCGACCTTCCGAATTTGGAGTTACAGATGCAACGACATGAACGTGGTCTAATGTTCACACTTACTCTTAGAAGCTTACGACAATGAATTGATATTACTTAAGAATTGATTGTTTCTCATCGACCAAAAATTAAAATTTGAGGTCCTAGAACCCTTAGCAAACCTGTATTGTAATGTCTTAAATGACATAATTCAAGCAGATTTTATCTTTATTCACTGTACATGGTATAGCAGGCGTACAAATATGAAACATGCGTATAATTTTACAATTCTATAAACAATTATTAAAATAAAACGACAATATCATTCTAAGATTCAAGGGAATTTGTTTGATAAAACAACTTATTGACAATGTCTAATTTCTATACATCCTGAGCCAATTATATATGATGATCTATTTTATTATTAATGGCTAGTATCAATACTATAATACATGCTCCCACATATTCAATAAAATAACAGGCCCGTAAATCTGGCCGCTGTTTGAGTCTTTCAATAGATAAGGCTGAAGAATAGTTAGGAATCATAACCAGACTTAGGCCTGGATTAGGGCGGCTTGTATTAAAGCCAAAATTTCACCCAAACTTATATTATTGGATCTTGTGGTACATATTTGTGCCTGAGGATAAATCCGCTTTGGACTTTTTTGGGATTTTTGAGGATATCATTTTACATCAGATTACAACAGCTGTTTTGCTTTTTTGCTTGTGCTATTTTATTCAATTAGCCAATTCTGCTATAATTTATAACAATGAAGAGAACCAAATTAACTTTGACTTACTATAGAACATCTTGCTTTGAGCACTTAATCCATCACTTTTAGCTACAAGATCATCAATTTTCTCCCCCCTTTGTAGAACACTCTCAATCGTCTTGTGAAGCACAATTTTAGTCTCGTCTAATTCTTTCTGGATTTTCATAATACTATCTGCTTGTTGGGGATCTTGATACTTGACAATGTAATCCTTGAGGGCGGGGAATGATAGTGTTGGATTGCTTGTGCTCCATTTGGATCTTGGATGCAATACTAGAAATTCATCAAGCACTTTTGATAATAGTTGATGTGCTACAAGAGCTGGGTATGTATGATCACTGATTATTATGCCGCAGATACCCTCACTTCGACCGCAGGCGTGGAATGTGTAATCTAGAATATCACCCTCAGTAAAACTAACATAGCTAGTAACAAAGCGTATGGAAAACATTTACCCTGCTCTTCTACATCTTGTCTTTGTCCCACTCGAGTACGTTCGGCGACCGTCTTACTAAATAGCGTCATGAATTCGCCATAACTATAGTCTGCATGAGCTTCTCATATGCATATTTCCAATTTGCTTTTATTCCGGTCACTTCTTTTAACTTAAAGAGGAGAGATATACTTATTTTTTGTAAAGCGTGAATAAGCGCTCAAATCTTTCTCAGCAACCAACTCGTGTGAGGGCTTAGATTCATTCTTGATTATCTACGACTTATCAGTATTTTCTGGTAAATAAACTGGTTTGGGCAGAAAGTTATACACCAATATAATGTAGCTTCATTTTTTTGATATAAAGAAGATGAAAAGGTTTTTATTTGTGTACTATAGTTTGATTTCTACCAATTCAAATAGATGTTGTAGTACTGTCATCTGTCTCTCAAACAGTGATACATCGCGACAGGGCTGTGAAACTGTGACAAGGCTGAGCAAAAGTTAGCCATGCGTCATCGCAATTTTACATCTTTGTTTCGGTGTTTTCATTGGCCCAATTAATGCTTAGAATAAATATTTAGTTACCCCGTCAACTCGCATTCTCTTGACTAAATAAATAAAGCTATTTTGAGATATGTTTCAAAAATCATGAGAAATATCCATCCATAACCAATGTCCAATATAGCAGATTCATTTTTAAATAAAAATATGAAGCACTGGTAAATTTTACTCCTAAGTAGAGAGACTTAAGACTCGAACTAGAATAAAAAAAAGAGCTATATTTTAGTTATTAAATTACCTGGAATGGGCTTTTATAAGAACTTTAGCTTCCAATTGAAGATATTCATTTTTCCAGTTGTATTATACCCCAACTATTGAACCAAATTTACAATCACTTTAGTATTTGTTAAACCAGTAGTAATTTGATACCAGAAATTGAGAGCTGTGGTATACACTTATTCTTCAAGCAACTTATTAGGTCTGGCTAGATTTGTCAAGCTGCGAACATAATTTTTACAGTTGGTCTATTCTGTACATTTATTCCGCTACATCGTTAGCCAGTTTATCATACTTACCCAGCAGTTTATCCCTGTGACCGTTTTCACATATTTCACAGGACAGGGAGCTAGAATGAGTGTGCATCAAAACTCGAATTTGACTATGTCTTTGTTTATTAAGCGCAAAACTAGGCCCAATACATAGGGATCTCGACATTAGTATGAAATCTCCAACTCAATTTATATTCTAATTGTCTCTTCTAAATTCAACAAACGACGGTGCAAGTTACCACCACGGTGTATATTATCCCAGAATCTATATCTAACTAACGCCAAAAATTCTGCGCTGCCTAATGTAGTTGTGACGAACCAACAAAAGAAACAATTGGTGAAGTTCCAAAAGTACCGAGATATTACCATTAAAAGATTTCTTCCTTCTAAAACTCGCCTTCAAGAAATAATATTCGAGATACTAGTCATGGATTCCTTCGATTCGTCACTACTCAAGAATCTCTGAACCAAAATTCACATTTCACAATCCATCCACCCACCAACCGCTCTATGCATAGTTAATAGCATTGATGTCGCCAATGTCAATGGAATTTTGTTAGATATTTTGTTTTGATCTCTAAATTAGATCTCAGGGGTTTCGATATCAGCACTATGTATCTGACGCAAGAGGGATTTCGGAAGAATAGGTAAGAATTACTTAGACTTTGGTCGTTACAGAGGGCCATACCCGATTTCTGATAAGATATAAAGAGGATAAACTACAATAAGTCTAATCTCTAAATAGCTCTCTATACTGCTAATATACAGCTTCTAAGAACCGATGGACAAATGCTACTCTTGTGATCAAATAGACCTAACATATATGTTAATTTCTTAGCTAAAGCTAAATCTTGGCGACCCCACATTCTAACTATATGTCGTGATAGCGCTCTCAGAGGCACTTCAATAACTCAATATTATATGAAGCTTCATTTTCCCTTGTCTTGACCAGTTATGTTCTTCTGTTCAATTCTGGGGGGTATTTATCCCCCTGCTCAACTCTAGGAATCATAGCCAGAAAGTTAATTTAATATTTTAACACCAGAGAGGAAGAAATTGATGCCTTGCTACTATCTTGTGAGTATGAGTAAATTTTAGTTCAGAAATATGTATTTCTAAACCAGTAATTGGATGAAAAATTTCCATGAAATTCAGAAAAGATACTAAACCTTATTCTAGGCCTCGAAGCACCTAAAGTCGTCATTAGTATTTCCATCTATGACCATCATTATTCTCGAAAATTGACCATGAACATTTTGTCCAACATGCAAATCAATCCATTTAAAAAGCCCTAGCTCACAGTAACGATTATCTAAAGAAGTCATTTTCAATAGCTTGGCTAAATTGGGAAGTACAGCGCATTATCGATTCTCTAAGTACGGGCAGAGGTGGCACTTCCTATTCCTATTCAAGGCATCTGATTTAAACAATTGATAAAAAAAATAATTCTAATGAGGGTTAAAGAATTATCAAATCCAATTCGGACTCCATACAGAATTAATTCTAGAGATAAATGGGTGCAGTCATTTCTAGAGCTAATAAACCAGCTGGGGAGCCCAAATTATCATTGGAAAGTAATCCATCCATTGTTTGATTCCGTGCTTTTAAGGATTGCTAACTTATATGACAATTGGAATTTTATCAATCTGTTATTAATAATTAAAAATTCCCATTATTTTTGTAAGATGACTGCACAATGACTAAAGTTTTAAAAAAAATTTTGGTCCACGTTCTCCTTACAAGATGTCAACAAGTAATCTGCGTATGGTATCACGTGCTACTTGGTTATCCAAAATGGATGTTAGATCAGCGTTTCATAGGCTACGCGTGGCTGAAGGAGATAAGTGGAAAACAGCTTTTAGGACGCGTTTCGGCTCCTATGAGTGGTTAGTCACTCCTTTTGGCCTGGCAGGAGCACATGCAGCATTCCAAAGATGGATAAATCAAGTATTGGGGAATGTCCTAGGAGTTACTTGTGCAGCGTACCTAGATGATATAATCATCTTTTCAGATAAAGATTTACAGGATCATTGGGAAAAGGTTAATCAAATTTTGGCGCTACTGGCAGACGCAGGTCTCCGATTGGACCCAATTAAGTGTGACTTCGCTACAAAGGAAATTAAGTATCTGGGGTTCATAATTAATGTATAAGAAGGTGTAAAAATGGATGCCAAATAGATCGAGGCAATTACAAACTGGGAAACACCTAAAAGTATCAAGGAAATAAGAAGCTTTTTGGGCTTTTCCAATTTTTATCGGGAATTCACTAAGGATTATGCATCGATATCAACGCCCTTACATGCTCTCACAAAAAAAGGTACTTCATTCCGATGGGAGCAACAACATCAATTAGCATTCGTTCTCTTAAAACGCCTGTTTATATCAGCTCCTATACTCAAGATGTGGCACGAAGATCGCGAAACTATATTAGAGTCCGATGCCTCTGGATGGGCTACAGGTGGCTGTCTATCACAATATCACAGTGATGGTAAATTGTACCCAGTTGCCTATTTCTCCAAGAAATTGACTCCAGTTGAATGTAACTATAATATCCATGACAAAGAATTGCTGGCCATAATAAAATGCCTAAAAGAATGGAGAGGTGAGCTAATAGGTCTTCCCAAACCATTTACAATAATTACCGACCATAGTAACCTAAAATACTTCATGACAACACGCAAACTCACGGAGCGTCATGTAAGATGGTCGCAATTCTTATCGCAGTTTGATTTTCATCTTAAATATAGGTCGGGCAAAAATAATGGACGTCCAGACGCACTATCGCGTCG
>MCFK01001316.1:0-12702 GCA_003610855.1 Erysiphe neolycopersici | reverse complement strand
AACTCAGATGTCTTCAAAATCATGAAGTGGGCCTCCCCTAGGCATTCAAAGATACCCCCACCTCTTATCCACGAAGGTAAAGTTGTCTCGGACCAAGCGGAGCGTGCTACAATATTACGAGACAGTCTTTTAGCACGATTTCAAGCCTCTGATGATATTCCCACCTGCACTATACCTGAGGAGACCCGTATTCCTTGGCTAGAAGAGTTAACGGAGGCAGAAATTCGAACTTGCACAATCGATGCGGCAATAGTAGTCCCGGTGCTGATGGAATCTCTACCGAGCTCATTTCTGCCTGCTGGAAAAACATAGGGCCATTTATCACTCAGCTACTTCGAGCTTGTCTTCGACTTGGTTATCATCCATCTTGCTTTAAGTTAGCTGAGGTGGTTTTCCTTCCAAAAAAAAAAAAACGGGATTTATCCAAAGCAGAAGGATGGAGACCTATCTCTCTACTATCCTGTCTTGAAAAGGGGTTAAAAAGAGCGATAACAAAAAGAACGTCGTATCTTGCTGTCACCTCATATATACTGGGATAGCAACAATTTGGAGCACTCCCGAAACGATCGGCAAATGATATAGTCTCTTGCGTCGTACATGATATCGAAGAAGCTCGCTACCAGGACTGGGCCTCAATTTTCGTTACTTTAGATATACAGGGAGCTTTCGATGCAGTACTACACAATAGACTATTACAGAAGATGCAAGAATAAGGCTAGCCTAGCATGATTTTACGGTGGACTCGTTCTTTTCTTATCAATCATAGATTGCAGGTTAGATATCCAGATGGAGTAATCTGTCAAAAATCCTTAGAATACGGGGCTCCTCTGGAATCCCCGATATCACCTATTTTATTTTTATTATAAATGGCTGAACCAATGCGTAGCGGGAATTCGAGAGCACGTTTTAGTTATGCAGATGATATTGGGATTCTAGGGATCGGGCGTACCGTTGCAGAGTTGGTGATAGCGGCGCAACGAGAAGAAGATAGCTTGTTGGACTGGGCAAATACTAACACTGTAAAACTTGATCCGGGAAAAACCGAAGTTATTCAGTTTAAGTGCCGTCGTAGGAAGACCCTGTTGGAATCTTATTTGGCAATGCTAGAATAGAACCTGCCGAGCAAACTCGTTGGTTGGAATATATCTAGACTTCAAATTGTCATTTAAACACCAAGTTGAATCCTGGTGTGTAAAAAGCACTCAAAGTGGCTAATCATATGCGGAGGTTGAACCCAGTTAATCGAGGAGCTGCTCCTGGTCTCTCAGTTAGGGCAGTCGACTCGTGTGTCGTCAGTGCAGCATCATATGGAGTGGAGGTATGGTAGCCTGGTCTATCTCGTCCGACAACACGCGGAATTTTAACCCCTCCCACCTCCTATCTCTGCGGGCTTATTGATAAAGCTATTTACCTTTTATTAAGAGCATTGCTTCCAGTTTGGAAAACAACACCAATTGTCGTGCTTAGCCGTGAGAGCGGAATCCTCCCTGCACGTATTTTACTAAAAGTTTATCGTCTCCGTTTTGCCGCTCAGATTATTCCACTCGACGAAAACACCCTCTACGAAGCCGGGCAAGTATCTGTCCAAAAATAGGTACTCTTAAATACAATCTGAGATCAAAGTTATCTAAGCAACCTGGGTGTCAGATGTCTCGGGTACAGCAAGCTTATAGACAGCTTCCCCCAGCAGAAGCTGCTGAACCTCTTCCCGCACCTTCCTACTGTAATAAATTTGGAAATAAATCCGAAGGGATAGAGGCATATATTCGTTGGGCTAGTTCGATTTCTCCCCTGGATATTTGTGGATTCTCAGATGGATCATCGGAGGGGCATGGTCGGTCCTCTTGGGGATATGTCCTCCAACGCAGTGGCAGGATTTAAGAAGGATCAGGGAATTCTACACGGTAGCAAAATAAATGATGCAGAAATAATGGGTGCAACTATGGCACTCATTGCTGCCGTTCTAGCGAGACAAGGTGAGGAGAAAATCTTCGCTCTACTTGACAACCAAGCAGCAGTTAGGGCCTTGTAGATAAAAAATACATATTCCTGTTTAAAATTAACAAAGTCATTTTATGATTTAACTAGGAAAGTCAATATAGAAGTTAGATGGGTGTCAGGCCACTCAAAAGTCAGTGGAAATGAGGAGGCAGATAAAGCAGCGCGTTTGGCATTTCAGAAACTTCCTCCCCGCCAAAGTCAACCAGGCTATATTACTCTAGCTTATCTAAGTCATTTGATGTACCAAAGCCCCCAGAACTTAATGGATTAGTGGTGGTCCAAGGCCTGTCCAGATTAGTATCGTGATTTGGACCTACAAATGCGCCGAAAGAAACCACCGGAACTAGCTCTCCCTCGGTGGTTACTACATAAACTCATAGCAGTCAGAACTGGTCACGAAGACTTTGCAAATTACCAAGGTCATTTTAAACACTTAGATGCTAAACTAGAATGTATCTGTGGACATGAAACTTAATCCACACATTTTGTCCGATGTCGAGAATATGTCACTCAAGTACGCAGCTGAGAAAAGGTGAGTCCATGGGGGCTTTCATCAGCCAACTTCTCGGGCCAAAGTGCCAAGATAAGTTTGCAGAATTTGCGCAGAAAACGGGTTGCTTTAGGAGCCTGTCAGAAAATCAGATCTCTGCTGAATGCGAGAGCTGGATTCAAGAACCTTCCTGATAGCGAGGATTGGTCGAGTTAAGCGAGTGTGAAAAACACTTGATCAAATTCAAAAAAAAAAATCATTTAGTTACTTTCCTCATTTTCCTTTGTTAAAATTTAAATGATACCTTAGTGGTTGTAGTGATGCGAACGAGTTGGGCATGCTCTACTTTAGAGCTTGACCCCAGCCGGCTCCACCGGTCCTGGATCTAAATAGATGTAGGACGGTTGCCTAGGACCTTAAATTAAACAAACAAACAAACAAATAATAAGACCATATATTTAACTGAACCAGCAGACACTCTTGCTGCTAGTTTTTTTACCAAGAATAAGCTAAGCTAAGTATGGCTGTAGTGTGTTTTAGAATCTCACAAGTCCGTTGTGAATTAACATTTGTTTCCTGGTGTCAGATTGTTATATCTATTTAATATTATAGTCCATTATCAGAATTGTTGTAAAAGCTATTACACAATATTTTCATATTATTCTTTACTCTGATTAGAAATAGATAAATGAGTGTGGAAAGATTAGGAGGGGTGGAGAGTGTCAATCATTTCTTATTATCTTATCTTTTGAACGTGTTACTCCTGTGTGAGACTTACTTCTCTTAAAATATATTTTATCATTTCCATTATTAGTTGAAACCTTGAAATCTTGTGAGAGATTTATTTCATTATATCCTATACTCACTCAATACTGCCCCCCGAACGAGCGAAAAGGTTCGATAGGGACCCTGATCTAATCTATCTATACTACAGCCCATTCAAATATCTTAGTTGACTCTTTCAGGCTGGACGAAATTTTCGTATTCTTATCTAACTTATTTCATACGAGATAGTGAATTAGAAAAGGTAACCTTGAAAAACAAAGAGCTCTCCTCTGACAACTCAACTGATGATTCCGTAACTTTATATAGAATCATGGTACACAGCTAATCTTGGCCCTCTTGAATGTAGAACTGTGATCGCGTCTAAATATGCCTCCAACATTATATTGTACTGGATTGAATCGGCGGTAAGTATATCCGAGAAAAGCTCCCTCTTTCCTTATATTTAGAGCCATAGGTCCAATCATTTTATCTCTTAATATTATATCTCTAGGTCTTTTTCTCTCCTTTTTACCATATAACCTGACAACTTTCTTAAGGTACTGTTTATGCGTATCAGGGATGGCAAGTTGGTCAATCTCTTTCTCAATCTCTTTCAGTTTAGTGGAGTCATGTGGTGATTCGAGATATCCTTGAGTTAATATTTGGATTTCCTGATTGAATTGCCCTAAAATACTTGCAATATCTTCTTGAGTATGAGAAACCTCATTAACGGATTCAGAGAAATCTGATACAGATCCCTCTTCATCAAAATAGCATGTATCCTCGATTGATTTAAGTTTTGGCACGACTGGAGGTATCGTCAAATGCAACCGATCCCATGGAATATCACGAAACCACTTATGTGCCTTTATATCTTCGGCATCATTTGGATAGACATAACGGCCGGCGAGGTCTTGTATTTGCTTACCATTTCCTATTTGTTCCTTAGTACAATACTTCCTAGAGCAAAGACGGGTTTCTTTCTCCTGAATGATACTCCTTAGAAGATCCTGACATTTCCTACTAATTACCGGTCTTTGTGGAATTTTAAACTCGGACTTATGGCTCTAAACTAGATGAGATTTGAGTGCAAATTCTAGGAGTAAGAATACTAACAACTATATTCATCTTGGTTTGCTGTCTACCACCGTCGTCGGCGATAAATGGAGTTTGTCCAAAAAGACACTATTGGTTTAAATTAGTATAAAACTTAGAATTTTAACGATTGAATGAAGCTTGCCTCATAAAGAATGATAGCCAAACTCCACCAATCACATCGGGCGTCATAAGTTTCACCTCTCACAACTTCAGGAGCCATATACTGACTTGTACCCACAACAGAACGTGCGAAGCTTCGATTACTATCTTTGTTGCGCCAATTAAGATCATCATCATTGCTATTGTTAATTGTAGCACCAACTTGATGACGTTCCTTGCCACTAGCCATTACCTGTGCTGTTTTCAGTGCTGCTGCGACATTATTACCCTCCATTCTATCAATTGAATCTCCGTCAACATCTAGGCCCAGCTTTGTAATTAAGGAGTAACGATGATTATTGAAATACGATTGGTTATGGGACCAATGACCATTGAAGGCTAGACCAAAATCTGAAATCTTGAGATGTCCTGAAGCAGATATAAGGAAATTATCGGGCTTAATATCACGATGTATCCAGTGAAGATTGTGAGCTTCTTCAATACAAAGAATCATCTCCGCAATATACCACTTAGCCACTGGTTCACTAAGTATATTTTCTCGAATAAGAAGCCCAAGAAAATCACCACCTGGCATGTATTCCATGACAAGATAAAGGTTATCTTTATCCTGAAAACTGGCTATAAGCGGGACAACCCTTAAGTGATAATTAGTATTCAATATCTTAAAAAGAATATAGTGGCAAGTTACCAACGGGAGCCTTCTGCTGCAACAAAGAAATCACGTTCCGCATGTAAATGTCCCTCTTGACTATTTAGAAGCATATTGGATTTTCTGATTACTTTCATAGCAAATACCTCTCTCTTTTTCGGGGAACTTATTTGATTGGGCTCACTACACAGCTGTTAGAAACATAGAAGTTCAACAATGTATCGTAGAAGAGTAGCTCACAACGCGTTCCAATCATTTGACTTCAGTCTAACAAGACGAACGACACCAAAACTTCCTTTCCCAAGAATTCTTATCACCTCATACGCTGAACTGACAACGTCTTCCTCTTTAATAGAACTTATTCTCCGTGATTTCATGACTCTAGAATGTCGAAGATGTTCACTTTCATCTCTTACAAGTGATTGTCGGATCTCTAATTTTTCCAAGGCAGTCAAGCCTTGATTTCGACAGAGAAACATCTCCACCTGATGCCGTCGCGTTGAGCGGGACGTTATGTAACATGAGTGTAAATCTTCATAATAACGCTCTAGATAAATCTTTGCTAATGCAACTTTTTCCACGGTGATAAAAGCTCCTTATTATTAGCGCCTATGTTTTCTCAAAATATACTTGCAAAAGCTTACTAGGGAGGGGATTAGTTCTTTGCACTTCTAAGTTCGTATCTTCTTCTATGGGTGTGAGGAGACACTCTCTAGAGCTACCTTCGCCAACCACGGATCTTGTTATAAAAAAGTTGTTTCCAGGAGACGGGTAACATGACCTATCCACCTTCATTGTTAATTTCAAGCCAAATGAAGCTCTTCTATTTGAGCTACCGACTCTTTGTGATATAATGGATAGTTTAGGACTATTACTACTCGAATCCGTCGAGGTTAGTGGAAGAATATCTTGAATGTAGTCTTCTTCCTCGTTTTCAAAAGAAAAAATACTTAGCCGGTCTTTGAACTGTGTACGATGAATGATACTAGGATCTAATTGGTTTTTAACAAAGGTCGAGGAAAGTATGTAGTTTCTTTCAGATTGAATACTAAGAGGAGAAATGATAGTAGACTCAGAATTAGAGACTAGTATAGACGTTAGCTTAAACCGCCAAGTTTCGACTGTTCTAGATTCTAGAATTTTGGCTAATAGCAATTACCGCTACTACTTAAGATCCTAAGAATTGATGAAAACTTAGATTTTCGTCTTCGGAGTCTGGAAGGCTTTACGCCGTATTCAAATGTATTCCCCACTCCCATTTCTGTCCAGGATTGTTTTATTAGACCATAATCTTCACAGTGCTTTGAATTATGAAGAGGACCAGGTTTGTTCTGTACGTAGCTCATATCTTGATTTGAAGGATAACTGATAGACAAAGAAAGAGGGAATGATTGGGGATAAAATATAGAATAATTATTTTTGTTGTTGGTTCATTCTAAAATGATAAGCATTTGCTGGTAGAAAAATATGAAATATGGAAGAAAAACTGGGTTAAGGCAGGAGCAAGGTAGCCACATCAAAGTAGCTCTTGCATGTTGAGGTTAGAACTGATATTTATTTTAATATTTCTAAATCATAAACTGACAAATAGAATACATGTAAGAAAATATAAGAAAAACCAACTTTTGATAGGGTTCAAAACATGATGCAAAAATAAATCTCTTCAGGACTTGTATGTTAAGCTAGACTCAAAAAATAAAGTTAAAAGAGCTTCAAAAAGATGATAGAGAAGATGCAAAATTCTAGAAATAAATACAGTGTCTATGACTATACATTGAAAGAAAGTCGATTATTTCAAAACTCCAAGTATAAATTGTTCATCCAACTAATAAGTACAATTATGTAAGCGAATTTTTTTATTTAGCGAACTTACTTGACGTCCATCATTTTGATGTCAAATATAAGAGTACTGTTAGCTGGAATTCCAGGCATAGCCTTATTTCCATATCCTTTGTTAGGTGGAATTGTGAGGCGTCGTTCCCCACCTGGGGACATACCAGCCACACCTATATCCCAACCACGGATAACTTCACCTGTTCCGAGCTTAAAGCTGAAGGGAGTTCCTTTTTTATTCGCTGAATTGAATTAGTCATCTCCAAGTCCAGATGGTTGATTCAACTTACAGTCAAAGACAGTACCGTTGACAAGTTTCCCGATATAACGCATGGAAACTTTATCACCCTTCTTACAAGGTCGACCAGAGCCTAACTTCTTATCATCAATTTTTACACCATCAACTGTTTTAACGCCGAGAGTCGCTTTTTTTTGTTTGCTGGATTGATCAGTTTTGTCCTTATCATCAGACCCTGTTGGACCCTGCTCGAGATTTTTTGCAAATTGGACTTTTCGGTCGTTTTTGTCGGACTTTTCCTCATCTTTCTTATGATCATCAGTCTTAACAGTAGAAGCTTCACCATTGTTTTTCTTTAATTTTTTCAGTTTCTTTTTGCTGAGCTTTTGATCTTCAGCCTTCGTCACCTTTGCCGCGACACTTTCAGATGAGTTATCATCATTAATCTCATCAACAGGTCGTTTGTTTTTTCCTGCTTTATTTTCAGGTGACTTGACAAGTTTGGGTACTTTTTCATCCTCAGAAATAATTTCAGTAATCCTTGGGTTTTCTAAATCGTCTAACTCATCAACCTCGTCATCCGACCCAAGCTCCAACTCATCTTCATCCGGAGAAAGATCATATTCATCTTCTTCTTCATAGTCATCATCTAGGGTACGATCTAAGCCCAAGCCATCGGTGACTAAATAATTACCAGTTAGGTACACTGTGAAGGAACCGGTGACTTTGAAATAAACGCGTTCATTTTCTCCGATGGTGATATCAAGAGTTTGCTGAAGGTTCTATACCAAATTAATCGGGTCCAGAACGAAGTTAATCTCAAATCTTACCTTTTTAGGATCAAGAGTACAGACGACAAATTCTTCGACTTCATTATCTTCATGAGAGCTAGATTGACTTTCAGCTTCTTCATTCTCTAAAGCCTTAGCTTTTCCTTTCTTATCAGGCGTTTCGCTCTTGGGTGCGTCTCCCATTTCTTCATCGGATCCATCGTCTGCGATGGCATCCATCAATTGTTTTACTGCCGCTGCTTTTCTTGCCTTTTTTGACTTGTTTGGATCACTTGGGCCACCATTTTTGTCTTCATCTTCAGAATCGCTTTGTGCTAGTAAGTCATCCATCTCATCTTCGGAGTCATCACTATCTTGATCATCCTGTTCACGAATGATCTTCAAAGTAGCTCGCGCTTGAAAGTTCTTGTCATTAGTCTTGCCTACTGGCGTCTCATCGGGATCAATGGCAGCCATTGTGATACGGAACTTTGATTTAGTGTAAGCAATTGCGCTTCGCAAGTTACAGAAGACATACAGTTGCTGGAAATTCCGGTGCCGCTGTCACAGGAGAGCCATCACAGGGGACTTCTAGCCCATAGAGGGCAACTAGTAGAGTATGAGTGCAATACTGGATTTTAATCTGAGGGGAGAGAGTTTACCAGGAAGAAGAGGCATCCTGTTTCTTTTTTTGATTGGCTGCTTTGTTCCGATTGAGCTTAATAATTGTTATTAGACCAAGAGATTAACTATGCATTTATTAAAAGACGGTTACTTGTGTGGTAAATAGATTTCTTCAATAGAATTTTTATAAAGTAAATTTTTTTATCGATAAGTAAAATACAGGCTAGCCAGATTTGGCACAAGCGCGTTTTTGAAATCGAGCTTCAAATGTTGCGACAACTCACCTTATAGATAAGATCAGGATATGGGTAGCAAATTAGAGAAGCAATCAGGATTAATCCGAAAACAAATTGAGAGACATACGTTTAATGATGAGCTAGGTGAAGAATATGAAGGCTCAAAATTTGGTGGATTCTCTGATTATTTCCGCCGTAAAAGATTAAAGCTACAAAATCTTGACGCTCACATTCGCTCAAATTCTTCTGATAAGCCGCAAATATTTAGAGGCATTGTCATTTATGTTAATGGTTATACACAGCCTTCCTTGAATGATATTCATCACATAGTTGTTTCCCATGGTGGTGGCTTCTGTCAATACTTGGATGGAAAAACTACCGTCACACACATTATCGCGGCTAATCTGACACCGAAGAAAGCTATAGAGTTTCGAAAATATCGCATTGTAAAACCAGCTTGGATTGTTGATAGTGTAGCTGCTGGAAAAATCCTTCCTTGGACTGCTTATAAAATTCTTGACGAAGGACCTGCACAACGACTACTAGGATTTGAAGAGGGTAAAATTTCCAGTCACAAAAATGAAAATACAAGGAGCTACAGTGAGCAAACAGAATCTAGTTGGTATACAGGTCAGCTCAAAAAAATCGTCGATAATATCGTAAACGAATCAGGCCCTAAATATGTTGAACCGAAAGGTTTTACGAAAGAAAAACTAGAGGAGTCTGTCAACGATGATAAAATTCAAGTAAAATCTGAGCCACATCTGAATGATATTGACAACAATTCCCTTCTTTCTGAAGGCTTCGAGGTGACATCATCATTAGAAGAAGTACTGGATGGTACCGAAGATTTAAGATTTCACTCAGAGCAAATCGAGATTACAGATGTAGCACATGTCGATTCTTGTGTCCAGACTCCCTCTTCACCGTTACACCCCTCAAGTGATATAAAAACACATCAACTAGTATCTTCTCAGGAATCCAGCCTTCCACCTAAAGAGAAATTTCACACTCAAATTAAGACTCAATCAGTAGAGACCGGAAATAATCCTATTTTGAAAAAATCAAGAGAGCTAACTGCCGAAGAGCATAATTCCATCTTACTTACTGATCCCAAAATACGACAATCAACTACAGCTAATCCAGACTTTATTTCTCAGTTCTACGCCGAGTCACGTTTGCATCATTTATCAGCATGGAAAGCTGAATTGAAATCTCGATTACAAGCGATGGCTAGCGAAAAAAGCCAGCCTAGAAACAAGCTTAGTAAAAATAAAACAGGAGCTAGAAGATACATTATGCATATTGATTTTGATAGCTTTTTCTGTGCTGTATCTCTGAAAAATTCGCCTGAATTTGTAGATCAGCCAGCAGCTGTCGCCCATGGAAGCGGAGCAGGAGCTGAGATTGCAAGCTGTAATTATCCAGCTCGAGCATTTGGGGTCAAGAATGGCATGTGGATGAAGAATGCTCTTAAGCTCTGCCCTCAAATTAAAGTCCTTCCGTATGATTTTCCAGCATATGAGGCGGCGAGTAATCTTTTCTATAAGGAAATTTTAAGCGTTGGTGGTATTGTACAGAGCGTAAGCGTGGATGAAGCATTGGTTGATATAACAAGTCTATGCTATACTGCTGGTCAGATTGACGGAATAATTTCCCATGAAGAGAGTATTTTATGTGAGCAGGAGAAAGCAAATACGATTGCCAGCGATCTTAAGAAACGGGTGAAAAAGATGACAGGATGTGAAGTTTCTATTGGGATTGGACCCAACATTTTTCTTGCAAAAGTGGCACTTAGAAAATCCAAGCCAGCAGGCCTTTTACAAATCAAGCCCAAGGATGTAGTTGATCATATTTGTCAGCTCAATGTGACGGATCTTCCAGGTGTAGCCCGCAGTATAGGCGGGAAATTGGAGAAAATCGGAATCAAATCTGTCAAAGATATACGCCAATCTAATGAAGATCGATTAATGGTAGTATTGGGACCTAAAACTGGAAAAAGAATCTGGGAATTTTCGCAAGGAGTAGATCTCACTGAGGTAGGTGAACAAGTATGTAGAAAATCCGTATCAGCAGAAATAAACTGGGGAATCAGATTCATTACCCAAAATGAAGCTGAAGAGTTTCTTTATAACCTCTGTATTGAGCTTCAACGTCGGCTTGTAGATCAAAAAGTTCGAGGAAAACAGCTTACTGTGAAGATTATGAGAAGATCTCGTGGTGCTCCTCTTGATCCCCCAAAACATCTAGGTCATGGTATATGTGATACGTTCAATAAGAGTGTAATTTTTGGTGTTGCAACCTCAAATGCCGAATTAATTGGTAGAGAAGCAGTATCTATCTTGCGTAGTTATGGGTTTTCCCCTGGTGATTTACGCGGACTTGGTGTGCAGATGACAAAACTAGATATTGTGAAAACCACACACAGGATCAGTCCTATCTACCGACAAAAGGGTAATTGTAATGGAACACCTATATTCTTAAATCGAGCACCGCTGTCATCAATCGATCCTCATCATGAGATACAAACTTCCAAAAAGCAGAAAACTATATTGGGCCCCTACAAAAACCCAAATTCGGAATCAGTCGAAGAAATTACTTACAATTCGACTACATTGAACTTTTCAAAATCTGATATACACAGTGAGAGTGAAAAAGATCCAATCGATGAATCAAGCCCACTAAAAACAAGAGCCACACATCTACATCCAGCATCTGCCATTGCAAGGATTAATTCTGATACTAAATTCTCGCCGAAACCACTGAATATTACCGGGACTCAATTTATAATCCCTTCACAAATTGACTATAGTGTTCTTGGAGAACTTCCACAAGATATTCAGTCAAAGCTACTAGCACAAAGCAAATTCCAAAAGACTTCCAAGAATAGCTCTACCGTAAAGCCCCAAACTCATAATCCCTCAAAACAAGACTTCACCTCATTACCATCTGGTTTAGATCGAAATGTTTTTGATGCACTTCCAGATGACATGAAATGTGAAATCCTTGCGAATTACAATGCTCATACCCCAGACACTCCCTCCAAAAATCGAACAATTCTAAAACCGATCACAAAGAAACATTCGCCTTCGAAGAAACGTGGCCGGACGCGTAACCTTGGCTTGAAAACTAAACATGATCCACGCCAATTGAATTTCTTTAGCTTTCTAGAGAATAATAAGGGCCAATTTAACTATGAACAAGTCAAGTTTGAAGAAAACTTCCAAGTCGAACTAGATCCTGAATTTCTCTCGGAACTGCCTGATGATGTTAGACTAGAGCTACTTGACGAACAAAAACGACTGCAGCAACAAAAACAGCAAAGATCTAATAGTTGTTTTCTCAATACAATCCACGCTGCGAATAAAAAATGTTTAGCTGAACAAGCGCCATTACCACGGAAATTAATCCTACCAGAGCGTGAATCGCGACCAACATTTACTACACATGAGCTGAGTAGTCTACCTCAACTTAGAGAAACGACGAGTGCTTGGTATGCAGAGTGTGATTCTGATGGTCCCCACCCGGAGGATGTAGCTGCGATGGTAAGGTATTTACGGAGAGTAGTAATAGATGAAAGGGATATGGCAAAAGTTGTAGGTTTGATACGCTGGCTCGATTACCTTATTACTGAAGGATGTAGCTGTAATAATGATAGTGGTAATAGTTGTAGTTGTGACAGTAAAAAAAATTCTAGCAGGAATGCATGGATATCGGCCCACAATATTATCAAAGATTCTATCCAATTGGCTGTACGAGAACGTGGGTTGGGAAAATTGGATTTCTAATAAAGCATAATCCGCCTTTTTATCTCTTTCATTCCCAGCTTCTTTCTCATCTGCATCTCTAAATTGTCAATACTATACCTCCAGGGTAGA
>MCFK01001280.1:0-16697 GCA_003610855.1 Erysiphe neolycopersici | reverse complement strand
ATGGTCTGGAGAACTATTAGTTATCTAAGATCTTCTGGCCCTTAAGCAAGGAAAATAAATCGCAAAGATGGAAGAAAGTCAGTTGGTAAAGTGAAGGTTGGAGTTGAGGAGCCGGTTCATATCACACCCACTTTGCAACGCTACAGCAACTTTAACAAAACCGGTCACAATATGAAAATGGTAATATGTATATGTATTGATCTGCAAGAGGCTTACTTCTCAGTTGGTTTAAATTGATCTAACGTCTTGTCGTTGTGTTAATTGGGCTATTTCTACAGAGGGGCAGAAAAAGTGCGCACGCAGGATACCGATGAACCACATTAATTAACGTAAATCCTATTCGAAATTGTGTCCTATATGCTTCGCGATTCTCCTCTTCGAGACTCTGTATACTATACAGTAGAGCCTGTCAAAATCCACGTCTGTCAATCTCCATAACTTGTCCCACCCTTTAACCTTTTTGTCCACCGAGGAGAGGAGTACGGGTTTGGACAGGTTCTACTGTAGCTAGCAATTTACCCCTACTATCTACACAACGTATGAGAACAAACAACGTTCTAATTATTTTCTGAATTTGACGAATATGTTTCGATGTAACCAAAAAAAAAAAAAGACAAAAAAGTCATGAGAGTGACCAGTCGATGTGTACTTAGTTGGTCGGGAAGATACGTTTACAGAAAAAAAAAATATAAATTATAAGATATAAAATATAAACTATCATATATTAATGCACTTCTCAAAACCCTTCTTTTTCTTCAAATGTAGCTAATTGATCTCTGTGCTTAGTAAGAAAAAAAATTAAAAAAATTCTAGAAAAAATTTTGAGGATTTCTACACTCAGGTAGGTAGGTGTTTAAGTGTGTTGGCATGGGCTTATCTTATATATAATACGTTGAACAGACTGCTGAGCAGGCGGCATTCGGATTGAGTTGGGAGGAAAATGTTAAAAACATTGCAGTCATTAGAAAGATGGATTTTAAATGCCTAGCGATAGGATCTACGGTACCAAATCAAGGGCTTGTTGATTGTAGCTACTTCTCGATAGCTTTGGCTCGAGCGCAATAGTAGAATACTAATATTTCTATTTCATACTGAGTATTTTATTTTATTTTTTCTTTTCAGTTAATTTTAACAGCCAGTTTGCTGCCTATATTGTATTCAGTAATATTAATATTTTTTTAATTCTAATTTTGGGTGGTACGCTTTTTTTTAACAGAAAATATGCTATAACCATATATTAGTCCTCGCATTGCCTGATTAAACATAAATTTGGGTATCTCTTCTCTCTCCTTTTCATAAATGAATAACGTAATAATTTTTTTCGTACTGCCAAAGTTGACCAACTCAACTAAAACAGACAGTGGCAATATTAAAAGTGAATAAATTTTGTAAAAATGAGAATGACATGTGAGCTTCTCAAGCTGTTAAACATTAATGGTGTAACTTAAACACAAGAATCGAACTTTTGTATATAGAAAGAGGATACCCCGAAGATAATATTCTTGTAGAGGTAAGAACAAACAAGTAGCTTTTTGAATCATTCCGAAAAAATTATTCCAAGGGTCCCAACCAAAAACGCCAAAAAAAACCGAGAGCACAAATACGGAATCAAATAAGTGTGGTCTGTTTATCAACTGCCCTACGTCCTCCTTGAGTAATAGACCCAAATAATTGATCCGGAGGAACTCTGGAGGTTATTGCATTTCCTCGTTCAAAGGTACTGGTTGGTGCGGGGGAGTAGCGTTCTTCTTTATTTCGTGAGCGTTCAACAAGAAGACCTATGATAATAATGATCATTATGAGGCCTAAGGCAATAGCAAGAGAAATAAGTATAACAAAGACCTTGGCAAGTTTACCATCTTTTTTTGTCAGTCATGTTTTATACAACTAGATTGGAACATACCTTCAGATTGAAAAGTTATTTCTTTTTCAGCAAAGAACTTTGACAAACTACCGGGACCCCCATTAATTGAGCTAGTTATAATATAGGGCTGAAATGATGTACCATTGAACAGGGCAGCAGACGCCGATCCGAATGCTGGAAGATTGAGTGCTCCTATCACTAATAAAACCGAGTTCAAAGGAACAATATCAGATGATGCGTGGTTGCTTGTCAGACTCAGAACCTGAAGTCCTTTCACTTCAGTCCCTGGCCCTAGAAGATGGCTTATTGGAGTCCATGAATCACCGTCAGATTTCATTAAAAAAGCTGTACCATTTTTTGCATATCCAGCTACCCAGAGATGAGAGCCATCGTTGCTAGCCTTAGCAATAGAGCTAACTGGACCCGGAATAACGTTAGAGCCAACAACAGTAGTCCAGTTTAGTGATTTAGTGTCAAAAATTACTAATGAGGTTGAAACATCATTAAGTGTTAAGTCACCACCAACAATAAGTGAAGTAGGGCTGGCCCAAAGCATAGTATTAGCGACTCCAGCTAATCCATTTCCAGGTCGATTCCATTGGGATATAGATGTGGAATACTGACATACCGCTGGACAGCTAAGAGAGCCAGCAGAAGTAAAATTTCCACCGACATAAATTTCATTGGTTGATTGTCTTGATTGAATAGAAATCACATTTCCATCCAATGACGGTGGTTGGGTATCGAAGGTTGAAGTTAGAAGGTTGTACGAAATTATGCCACCAATATTTGCCTCATTTACCGTTCCAGTTAGTGAACCACCTGCAAAAAGTGTGTCTTCATGAACAGACATAGCTAATATTTTCGATTCTTTAGAAAGCGAAGGTCCAACCCCAGTTACTGAATTGTCATTGGAACTATCAACCAATGCTAGATTATTCACCTCTGATCCATCTGAGCCAATTGCGGAAAAATGACCACCAAGAATTACGATATTATGCGAGTCACGAGCATAAAACAGCCCAGTTATTATCTCAGAAGAGTTGAGGTCCTTCGTCGTCTGAACTGAGGAGCGCGGAAGACCTAGTGGATGTTGCATTTGTATTGGAAATGGCATTAGAGAACTGCCACTGCTATCAATTTCAGCTACATCATTAGCACTCAATTGTGATGAAGAAATCGACCCAGCAAATAAAGGTGTCCCATCAAGAAGATCAATAGCTGTTGTTAGGCTTCCATCAATCTTTAATTTTGGATCATCTAAGTTCTGAAACCAGTTATTTACTGAGGGCACCCATATTGCAAAGCCATTAGCTGGAAATGATGGATTATCATCAAATCCAAGGACTTCAGTGAATTTACCAGTTAATGCTATTGTAGTCTCTGGTTTATTTTTGGTAATATTCATTTGGAGAGCTACTAATTTAGAAACCGCACCATCCACACCACCACCAAGTTTATTCCATGTATTTGACACAGTATCATAACTGGCAACGTTCGCTAATTTCAAATTTCCATTGATAGCAGTGCTTGAAAAAGTCCCTCCTACATAAAGTGTAGTGCTACTAATCAGTATTGTCTGGACCGCACCATTGAGACCGTTGTTGGCAAGTGACTCGGGGTTTCCATCTGATGTTTTGAGAATATTACTGAATCCTTGGCTTGTGAAATTCCCTCCAATGAAAGTCGTATTTCCTAAAGTTTGAAGTTCGTTGACTTCGGCCCCTGCAGGAAATTGTTTTCCAATAGAAACAAATGAAGAGTTGTCAAAATTGGCTATTTCCATATCAATTTGATTTGGATCATATTCAAAGAGTCCATTAAGTCCACCACTTTGCGAGGTTAGAGTAAACCCAACTCGTTGAGCAACAACTGTAAGGTTTTTATCAGCTTGACCGGGTGCGATTGTAATTTTCACAGATGGTCGAAAAGAGTCGCTACTTGCAGCAACGAAGCCATAGTAAATCTGATCGTATTTATCGTAATTATTAGTTTGGAAAATTTCCGTGGAGAAGCCAGCCTCTTTGGTGCCTTCCTTACTCATGATGCCTGTTATTTTTATGCGACCACGACGCTCACAGCTATTATCTGGAATACATCCGGGAGTGTACATATTGACAGAATAATTCCCAGACTGACGAATATTCGGTAAAAAGATAACTGAAATGTCTGACTCGCTCGAGGGCATGGTCGAGGAGGTGATGGATAGATATTCTGCAGAGCTTTGAGCAGATGGTGAGACAGACCATGGCCCCGTTGTAGTCACACTGGATGTACTTTGAGTCTTTGCACAGGATGGCTCGTTGAAAGCGCTAACTGCATATGAGTATATATCTGTCTGAGAGAGCTCAATTCCAGCAAGTCCACCCCCATCTCCATACCAATCAGAAATATCTATTTGAAACCCGTTCATTCCAATTACATTGACAAAATTGAAATCTTGATAAGGTTGCTTAGACTCTCTGCTCAATGGACATTCTGAAGTACAATGATTTATCTGGTTATTCAAGGGATCGACATAGGTTAAGTTCATTATGCCATTAATTGGAAATGCTGTAAAGCGAAAAGTTTTAGTCCCTCGACCTTCTAAATGTGTATTCCATAACCTTAGCTTGGTTGGCTGAAAAGTGTAGCCAAAGTTTGCCCTCCAGTATCCAGGGGTGCGATCAGCTAGAAGCCATGTATTCCCTGGACCATCATTGCCAGTAGTCTTACAAATAATATTAGCAGGATCACTGAATTCAGGTACTGAAGTTGAAGAGCCGGCTATTTTTTGAGCATCTTCAAGATTAATTTGTATTTGATCCTGTACAGTTGGTTTCGTCACATTTCCAAGGCCAGTAAACGAGCCACCAAATATTATATTTCCGTTGTAAGCTTTGGTGATGGAATTAACAGGGCCGTTAAATCCTTGAAAAGGTAAGTCTTTCCATCCTTCATTTGCTACCAATTGTATGACATTTGTCGAATTCGCAGATATAAAACTTCCCCCAGCATATACTGTATTTGTTGACTGATCACAATACAAAGCAGAAATCTGACCTGATAATCCAGTCAACGGTTGTACGAGAGCGGTATTTGGATTGAAAAGAGCAGCTCCAGGAGATTGTACCCCCCCTAAAACCGTAAAGTCACCACCAACAACTACACCAAAAAGTTTCCCATCATTCATTTTTGATAAACACATTGCCTGGATGCCAGCATCAGACGATGCGACGTTCGCGAACCTTCCGTCTGGCATTCTTTGAAGGAGTGACTGACTTCCATATTTAGCTAAAGTATCCTCGCTATTTCCTTCGTATTCATATAGCGAAATTCCCGTAAAATCACCTGTAAACACTGTGCGACCTAGATTGCCTAAATTTAAGTTCGGCGCAGGAACTTTTTTAAATGAAATCGCGCGCACTAGCGGTGTGGCAGCGTATAAGATAACACAAATTAGTCGAAGATTCGGCGCTGATGGACTAAGTAATGAAAAAAACTTCATCGCTGTATCTCCAAAGCGTAGAAAGCTGTTGCAGCGTCACAATCTGACGCAAAGCTTCGAGAAAAATGTTGTTATCGAATCAGGAACAACCTTTCATCAACTGCTGTGAAGATTTTCATTGAAAAGCGATTTCATTTCTTGTCTTAAAATCGAAAAGAAATTCCCCACGACATGAAAATAGTGAAAGCGCGTCGACCGAGGAATATAAGTTGGGCAGCCTAAGATAGTAGATCGAAAGTAGAAGTAAAAAGCTTCAAAGTGAATAGATCAAGATATTTGATTACGCTGACAATCCGTTATTAGCGTCCGATTAAAGAACTATACTCTATGCAGAGAAATAAAATAGCTGTGGTGGAAAAGTCAAAAGAGTGTAATAAGCTGGATGCAAATTGTCAGTTAAGATGATTGTGACTGGGCAATCAAATATTAATTTTAATTGCTTGTAACTGACGGCCAAATAAATGGAAAGGCGCCTCTAATTGGATGCCCATCTTCATGGAGACGCGGATAAGTAGGGGTCGGATGTGGGGGGAGGAAACATTGGTTGGGATGTGTGAACTACATAAAGCGAAGTAGTATAACGAGGGAAATAGACGACATACCGAGTGGAAAGACGACAGGACAGCACAAGATGCTAAAGGAATGACTGACTCTAGCTGATCAGATTACATGTAGTTTGTGGTGTTGTGTTTTTGTTTTTGTTGTATAACGACTGGAATCGGACTGACAGACTAGGAGAGGACGGGTTGGGCAAGGGTAGAGATACGCGACTCAGCTCCTTATGAGATATCGATCATTTAGGGGTATTTACAGATAACTTTGGACGCTGACAAGATCTTTGAAGTTTCAAATGTGTTTAAATAAACACTTAAATATTCTATTATGCGATTCTCATGCCAAAGTCTTGGTTTAGGCATGAATTTAGGCTACACGCACAAAACGCAGTATTACTGTTACTCCGTTTTCTTTTTTACTGTTTCCCTTTTTTTTTCTAAATGTTTTATCTTTCTATCGATTCCCGAGTTTTACTGACACCCCTTTTACACACAGGGAGGCTGTTACCGGATTATAGCCATTTTCTACCGCTTCTAACTAATAGTAGTAGTCAGTTCTTTATTGATTTGATTTGATAATCAAGATGAGTATTATTCAAGGGTAGAGTATATTATTCAGGTCGGATATGAGCATTTTTTTTACGTGGGAATTAATCGAGAAACAAATTACGATAATTTTACATCATTTGATCTAGTTGTATATTGTGAGGCTGTGGTCAACACCAAGGATTATGCAAATACAAAATTTCGAGTAATTAATTGCATCCAATGGAGTCTTAAGATATAACTGATTTCATGAACAATTTTAATGTATCTACAAGACCCCAAATTTAGGTTTAGATTTATCAATTTCTCAATACGGCGGTTCTCTTTTTGTATTCCCTCGGACTCTCATAGGCCTTAGAATTCCTGACCCAAATTCCCACTTTCTTTTGCTTAGCCATCTCTTCGGCCTTTCGATATTCTTCCTCGAAATTTCCAAACTCAGCACCTGTCTTAGCTTCATATAAAGTTGCCCAGCCAGCTTTTAACATTTCCTTTCCCACATCTCGACGAAGGAGAAAACGGCGTATCCAAACTGTTGCGACAATACGTTCGTACTGGTCTTTTTTATGAATGTAAGCTCGTACACGCTGGTTACCAATATAATTCTCTAGCCAGGCCATTGCTTCAGCTGAATACGGCTGTCCAGGTTTCCCCCAATGAGCTAACTCAGGAGCATCAATTCCTGCTAGCCGAATATGTATCGTTTTTCCTTTTAAGCTCATCTTATTCTCAGGCACCTTCCGTCCTGGAAACCAACCCCAGCCAGTGAGTCTTCCGCCAGGCGTGTGAAAAAGATGAAAGTTATCGGCATCACCCACCCTAGTCACTTTCCCAAATAAACTCCTTTTCCTAAAGAATCGAGGATTGATGTATTTTGCTTCTGGGATGCGGCGTAGATACGAGCGATAGATCCGAGATGATATGAGGAGAGCTGTGGTTAAGAGAATAGTGGGGATAATGGTTCTTAGATCTTTGTAGTGATCCCAATTAGTAGTATTAAGACTATCAAGCCATGAAGAAGAGCGTCCTTTGTTGACCTCTCTTTCTGACCATGGGGGCCATTTTACCATAGTGAGAAAAGTTTGTTTTACATGTCAAATCGCTTGTCAGGAAGATGAACAAAATCAAGTACAGGTCTCGTATATTTTACTACTTTATTTACAATTTCTATATAGCAACTACAATAGATCAAAGAACTTTTTGACGTTTTACTCTTCGAGATCTGGGCTTATCTTCTTGAAAATTTGATATTTCTTCTGGAACTTCATTAGTAGATTCATCCATCTCAAGATCTCTTTTAATAACCATTGTTTCGGATTTATTAGTTTCTGTTACCTTAATTCCTCTAGGGACGGATGATCTTTCTGAAAAGACCTTTAAATCTGCAGCAAATAGAACTGAATGTGCCCAACCGGCTTCCTTTCCCCACAACGTCCGAAAAAAATTCCCTATAGCTTCATAGTTATTTCTTGTTAAATTCTTATACTTAGAGTTGTCAAACTTGTAATCCCGTTGCGCAATTTTTAATACATGCGTATCAATGGGAACAGCCTCGCTCCATCCTAATCCCATTAGGCACACACAGTCTGCCACCTTAGGCCCTACACCCTGGAGTTGCAGTAATTGACTGTGAGCCTCCCGATAACCTTCTCTACCTCCACTGAGGAACTGCTTATAGTTGGAATTCTGTTCATATGGGTTGAGATTGCACAGGCTTTGAAGCCATCCTTGAGGCTTACAATAAGTTAAGCTCTTAGCAGTTTTAGCAATGTAGCCTGCCCTGTACCCAAATCCTAAATCTCTGAGATGAGTTTCAACTTCATCCGCAGAAAGAGCTTCAGGAGTTGGAAAGTCATAGAACACTTCCTCGCCAATATGGCCAATAAATTGGCCGTAATGCACACAAAGCTTACCTACCTGATTAAATATTTAGTGAAAGAACAAAATTGTGATGTGCTAACGGTACCATTTGCGATATTCTCTTAATATTGTTATTACTGCTACAAATAAAGCCAATAAGCGCTTCCCAGGCATCTTGTCTCAGTATGCGTACTCCACTGAAGGTAGGTGCCTTCTTTTTAAAGTTTGGATCAATTAAAGACCAATGTTCATAATGTAATGTGAGATTTGGCTCTAAGTTTAAGTAACGTTGAAGTAAAGCTTTTGTATCATCCCCCTCAACATTACTGTCACCATTTGTAGAAGCTGTTGAGGAAGATAAATTCAGGTATTTGGCGCTTGGCCACGTAGACTTGTAGTAAAGATAAGTAGAGTCTTGCCTCAATGAAACTATTCTGCCATGAAGGGCGCAACTCCTGAGTTATAGAATGTAAGTCTATATATTCGAAAGACTACAGCTATTCCATTCTCACCACTCATCATGTTGCGTTTTCCTCCACCGAAATGATTGACCACACCGAAGTGTAGTATCTATACAAAGTTCTGTGAGAACAATTGGCAGTTTTCGCCAGTTATTTGTAGTTAAACTTGCCATGTAACTTAATGATCCATATATCTCACGTCCAACATGCGTGCCTAGTGGCTAATTGGGTGTGTGGGCAGGGATCTTATTCCTTGTATTATCGGGAACAAAATTTCAGGCTGAACGTTGAAAACAAATCTATTGCGACGTATAGAATTAAGAACTTTAAGAACACCAAATCATTTCCCCCAAATGATGAACGGTAACAATTATTCGTCATCTAGAGGTATATTTCCTATTATTGATTATAATTATACTACTATAGATGTTTGGTGAGAGTCACGACTAACATCCAATTACAATAGATTCCGGTCGTCATGGATCACACAGAGATCATCCAGTAAGTATGAGATTTAAGATGAAGCAAGCTCTAACCTAGATTAGTCTCAACGCGATGATAGAGGAGGAGACCGAGATCGACGTCGCTCACGCTCTCCTGTCCATCGAAGCTCACGCCACACCCGCCGTGATGGTGATATAGATTCATATTCTTTAAGTCGCGACTATAGAGAACGTGAACGTGAAGATAGATATTCTGGAAGAGACCGTAGAGTTGGTGGTGAGAGAGAATGGGATCGTGATCGGGGATCATCGAGACGTGATTCGAGACGAGAGGATGATGATCGTCCCCCGAGAAGGGACAATAGAGATTTATTTGACGATCGAAGAGGCGGAAGCGGAGGTAGTGGTGGGGGAGGAGGAGGAGGAGGAGGAGGTCGACGGGCACCTAGACAAGATCGTTGTGATGATGGCTTTGCTGCACAACAAGGACGAGATCGCAAAAAATCTGCATCTCCGCCTCCTAAAAAGAAGGAGCCTACACCCGACTTAACAGATATCGTTCCTATTTTAGAACGCAAACGCCGTCTGACTCAATGGGATATCAAGCCACCTGGTTATGAGAATGTGACTTCGGAACAAGCAAAGCTCTCAGGAATGTTTCCCCTACCCGGAGCTCCTCGTCAGCAGCCCATAGATCCAAGTAAATTACAAGCATTTATGGCTCAGCCTAATGGTTCAGTTTCTAGCGCTGCTCTTAAACCCTCTAATTCCCGTCAAGCCAAGCGACTTCTCATTCACAATATTCCTCCCTCAACATCTGAAGAAGAGATCATAAATTTCTTTAATTTACAGCTCAATGGCCTTAATGTGATCGAGGGCTCTGATCCTTGTATTTCTGCACAGATTTCTAAGGATAGGTCATTTGCGCTGATTGAGTTTAAACAACCTACTGATGCAACCATGGCACTCGCAATGGATGGAATTAAAATGGAAGATGACAGCGCAAACGGGGCATCTAATGGATTTAACAAAGGACTTACTATTCGTCGTCCAAAAGATTATATTGTTCCCACTGTGACGGACGAGACCCCAACTGAATCTGGAGTAATATCTAATGTTGTAATTGACACGCAGAATAAAATAAGTATATCTGATATACCATCCTATTTAACTGATGAGCAAGTTACGGAACTTCTTGTTTCTTTTGGGGAGTTGAAGGCATTTGTATTAGTCAAAGATAGTAGCACTGAAGAATCTCGCGTAAGTTTCACTCGTTTTTAAACCAGATTTTTTTTCTAAAAGTCAATAGGGTATCGCCTTTTGTGAATATAGCGATCCACAAGCTACCGATATAGCCGTGGAAGGCCTAAACGGAATGGAACTCGGAGAAAAGCATCTCAAAGTTCAGAGGGCAAGTATTGGACATACTCAAGTATCTGGACTTGAGATGAGTGTAAATGCAATGTCAATGCTTGCTGGTACTACGTCTTCGGGCTTTGAAGAAGGGCGCGTTCTACAATTACTCAATATGGTGACACCGGAAGAATTAATTGATAGCCAGGATTATGAAGGTGAGTTATTATCATGATTGAAGTTTCAAGCCCTAATGAAATTTTAATAGAAATTTGTGAAGATGTTAAAGAGGAATGTGAAAAGTATGGAAAAGTTCTAGATATGAAAGTACCTAGACCTACTGGGGGAAGCAGGCAGTCAAATGGTGTTGGAAAGATATTTGTGAGATTTGATACTCCAGATTCAGCAGGAAAAGCATTACGATCACTTGCTGGAAGAAAATTCGCAGATCGAACTGTCGTGACGACTTTCTTTTCTGAGGTTAGTAGCTCAATGGTTTTGAAATTCACACCCACTAACATCTATCACTTATTAAAGGAAAATTACGAAGTTTCGGCCTGGTGACATTTATCTTACTCACAGTCTCCTCAACATGCCAAAATTTCCTCTTTTAGAGGCCTTGGTGTTTATCATAGATGCCATGATTGCCTCGTGTACTAATTCAATTTACAAGGCTCAAATAGTATTACTATATTTCTTGTAATAAAAAAATTGAAAAGGAGAAGTTTTCAGTTTTGCCACGTGCAATATGGTGCCATATGGGCGTAGTATATAAGCCTTGTATAGTGGGTAGAATGGGAATAAAAGAATATCATCTGAATTTCAGATATGTATTAAATGCAGATAACAGAAGGATATAAATTCTTTTTAGTTTTACTTATGCTTGTGGTGTTCACACATTTATGTTTGTCGTTAATTGGCAAAATCGAACTGAATTGGAGGCGTTTGTAGTTAAAAGTGAGTGCACCAGAGAGAAAGAGAGAGAGTATAGCGGCTCAGTTATACATCTACACTACTCTGGTCATTTGTTTTAGTTAATCGTGATATACAACAACTAATTCAGCTCTTACCATCTCAAATGAACTCTTCAACTCCACACACACACACACACACACACACACACACATAACCATGAGCATGGCAATTTATTGAATTGATTAAATTCAGAGACTTTTATCCAACAAAAATGCTAATTTGAATTCAAGTGTGTCTCTTTGATTACCCCATCTCATAGAGACTCTTAGGAGCTACTTTCCAGGGAAAAAATGTATAAATAAATTACTGCTAGGGTGTGCAGCTTCAAGCATATGACACGGTAATGGTGTTTATACATAGATGACATGACTCAACCTCACAATAGGTACATTCATGCCTTTGATTTTGGTGATAGATGACTTTACGTAGTCAACCTGCTTTCTCTCCACAAATGGTCTCCCATTAATACTGTTGCCACTGGCATCGCCGTGGCCTATAGTCTACAATTTTTGGCAAGGTATTAAAATAGAGCACTGATTGGTCTGAACTTGATCTTCATCAATTTTTCTTCCCCTATATTTCTTATCGCCGCTTAGCAATAAGATGTCTATTTATCTAAATGAAAAGTATACAGTGCTGTAGTTAAAAGATTAAGTCTAGCATATTCCCGTGTACAAAACTAACAGTGTGTTAAGATAGTCACATAAAAAATTTACCCTATTGCAAGCTATCAAAATCTCTCGGAGTTACTTTTCTTCAATACAAAAATTTGAATCTGTTTATTTTCATATATTCGTAGCCCATTTCCAAACCCAAATATTGTGGTCTCAGATCATGCTGGAAGGTAATATGTTCTTATTGGGTTGAGAGCAAATCGATGTATAATACCTGCTCAACTTATCGAAACTCAAGTGGATTATCATCGGTCGGCGCCATATACAGTACACCCTTGTCTAAACGTTCGAATAAAGACATGTGTTCTAAAGCAGACAATTTTTCAAGATAACTTTCCAACATTAAAATATTAGTTTATTTCATTTAAGTCAAAACACCTAACGAAGCTGTTCTGGATCAATCAAAAATCGTAACTTAATTTGGAATTTTTCGAAGACAGGCTAGGTATTCACTACATCACGAAACTGTGACATCCAAATAAACTTGAGGTCGGTGGCTAACGCTTAGCTCACTCAGATAAAATTTATAAAACTGAGAACTTTATAATGTTACCTCATGATAATACTAAGATGAGCTACCTGGAGCTAGTATCTGGGCTTTTTCGTTACTAGGACGTGAATGAAAGGGTAATCTAGTTCGTATTGGATAGTTGAGAACATGGACGTCATCTGAATGTGATTCTATGAGTGCTCAAGAGCTCATAAAACTCATAAAATGTATGCATGAGAGGTGTGTGGCCGAAATAGAGGGTGAAGATAGGCCAACAGAAGACAAAATATTAGATTTTTAAAGGAATTTGAGTGGAATTATTGTTGTATGATTGCTTGATATGAGCCAACTTAGCAAAATGTGCTTAATCATCCGCATGTGAAAAACACCACACTAAACCTTCCTGTCAAGACTCGATTTGAGTAGAGTGGATCATGCTGTATTAGGTTTAGCAGACCCATAAATAGCCGTTTCTAATCATCGGATATCAGCCTCCCATGACATACATTATACACATACATTTGTATTTAAATTTCAAATAATGGTAGAATCAATACGACAGCAAATTGATATCAAGTCTCTTGAAGCTTATTTATCAAAAAATATTGTCCAACTAAAACCTCCCACATCTTTGAAACAGGTGCGAACACAATATTGTAATATTACTCACATACCTGATGGCGGTTCGGAAATTTCTAGTTCGAGTTTGGTCAATCTAACCCTACTTATCAGATCACTACAAGTGATCTTTCTAAATATGTCTTACGAAAAAAGCCTCCTGGAGCATTGCTCTCAGTGACCGCACACCAAATCGAAAGAGAATACCGTGTTCTTCGAGCACTAGAGAAGACTGATGTGCCTGTTCCAAGAGTATACTGTCTATGTAACGATAATAGCGTAATTGGTACGCCATTCTATATTATGGAGTTTCTCGATGGAAGAATTATAGAAGATCCAGATATGCCAGGCTTACCACCAAAAGAGAAAAAAGAAATGTGCGAGAAATAATTTGTCATGAAGACTCTCAATCTTTGGCTTCTCACATTCTACAGGTGGTATGATGCCGTAAGAACATTAGCAAAGCTTCACTCTATTAATCCAATTGATGTTGATCTGCAAGATTTTGGAAAACATTCGGGGTTTTATGATCGTCAGATAAAGGCCTTAAATAAAGTTTCCCAAGTACAGGCTAATGTCAAAGATGTTGAAACACTAGAACTAGTAGGGGCTATTCCACATATTGGAGAAATGCTTTGCTATTTCAGCAATAAGAAGATGCAACCGCAGGATAGGAGCAGTCTAACTCATGGAGATTATAAGATTGATAATCTTGTCTTTCATAAAACAGAGCCTAGAGTAATTGGTATTCTTGAGTTGAGACACCGTTAGAAACCTAATCACTTGAATAGTACTGATTTGTAGTAGTTGGGAAATGGCTACCATAGGTCATCCGCTTTCTGATCTTTCTAATCTTACTACGCCCATATGTATTGAAACTCAGCCTCAAGCTAAACTAATAGAGTTATTCACAATGGATACCAGAAGAGAACTTACAAAATTTTATGCCGAAATAGCGGGTTGGGACCCAAGCTCAGATCTTTCTTGGGGGTCAGCATTTGGATTTTTTCGATTAACTGTTATTTTGCAAGGAATCGCATCAAGACATGCCTTACGTCAGGCAAGTAGTGCTAAGGCCACGGACATGGCAAAATGTAGGCACCACGCTGCACAATTAGCCTGGGAGCATGTTCAAATGAATATTAAAAATGAGAAAAAACGCACAAGGCTTTAAGCGAATCATCTTTTCTGCAACAACACATTAAGGTCTAATCCGATTACTTTTCTAAATTTGACGGCAACTGAGCCTTTGGGATTCTACTTCTTGGCTGTCTCAAAGAAGTTGATGTTATAAAAGTAAGTAAAATAACCAACTGTCCAAGCCTATTAGCCCTTTTCTTATTTACAAAAGTCTACGAGATTGCTTTACACTTTGTTATAGCTGAGAGTTGCCTCAAAATAAGCTAGATTATATAAGTGTTCAGATGTGTGCTTTAATGTATTCAACTTTTATAAATCAGGTCTATTCTTGATCCAAGTTTCATGTAAAGGCTTTACTCTAAATTGCGTGGCTGTAACTATTATGCTAAATTCTGAAATACTCATTAAAATCACCTCTTAGAGTCCCTAAAAGATACACCAGGCCTCTTCAATATCTTTACGATCACTTAAAAATTTGATTTTCTATATCAAGCACAAGTAAATCTTTTTATCTATGGTTCAATGCATCTTGATAATATAGTGTTTTTTGAAACAGTGCTATTTGGATAGGGTTCAATATTTACACAGATAGAGCTTATTTGGACCACATCTCATTACATTGTCTGGGGGTCTCTAATATCTCTAGTATGAAGGAAAAGCAGGGATGTATAGAATAGATTAACTTAATTTAGCGTGATCTAGCTAGAAAATTAGCTTTTAGCAAGGAAGTGAGTGATAGCGCTAGATCCCTGTTAAAAGCAAATTTTAAATATAGAAACAGCCGAAGTAATTACATTTGTACATTCATTCCTCATAATCATGACTGACTCTATGGATATTTCTCAAGAGTCTCAAGCTCTCTCGACGGAATCGAGTCAATACCAAACTCCAATTCCTCATATTCTCCCATTACTCAATTCACCATCCCCTTGCGCGTCACCCTCACAACCGTTAAACTCTCAACTTCCCAGCAAACCTTTAGTCGAAAGGTCGATACTAAAGCCTAGTGCCCCTTCAAAGCGTCCATTACCAGACAAATTTTCTAAAAATAGCAGCGAGAATACTAGCAATGAGAACGCGTTCCTTCCAAAGGAACTAGCAGAGATAATTGCGACTCGACAGCGTCGTGAACGTGCCTGGCATGTTCGATTATTGATATGTACTACTGTTCTTAGTAACATAGAAAGTACTTTGGCCAATCTCAATGAAGATATAGAAAAAGAAGAAGCTGAAGCGTTTAAGGCCTACCTAAGGTTGGCAATATCTAATTTGGCAGCCGCAAACTCGCCCTCCTCCCCACCGCGTGTTTCAATACACACACGACCTAGTAAAGGCAATGGAAATATGAAAGGAAAAGAAATCGATAGAAACTTAACAAAAAAGGTGGCTGTTGCAACTCTCCGAATCATTCTTAGTCAAATTCCGAGCCGGAGATTAAATAAAAATGCTGAACTACTAAAAACTCCCCAATCTAGTGACAACTCCTGGGCCACAGTAGCACCGAAAGACCAGAAAAAGGCAAGAATAAATCTAAGTACTATATCATGAGTAGCACCCTTAGGCAATACATCTCATCGCTCCACTAATAAGGACAAGTCTGAAAATACAACTTCCTCAACGAAAGCCATCTCAGATAAAAGACTCTTTCTCCGTCTTCCTCAAGAACACGAGTGGCGCAAACTGTCACCCGCTGGTGTCCGTGACGTAATGATTAAAAAATTACTTATCTCACCCTCAATCATTGGTAAAATAAAGCCTGTACACTCAGGTTTTGCCTTGAGCCCTTCCAATTCAGAAGCACGGGAGGAAATGTTAAAAGCAGCAAATGGGTTATTTTTAACCGGTGCGAAGTTGGAACCTGCCACCAACTGGGTCTCGGTGTTAGTTCCAACGGTGCCAGCCTTCATATGGAGCAAGGGTAAGTTGAAATAAGCAAATCAATGCTTTCGGATGATATTGAGCGAGTATGCTCTCTGCAACCGGCAAAATTAAAACTATTCGGTCGGAATAACCTAAAAGCGCCTCATAGAATATGGATGGCGTATTTTTCTAAAGCACCTCGTAACGGCTTCAGGGTTTTCGATGAATCTGGAATTATGAGGCCGTACAAAAAGCAGGAACCTCTTGATTTCTGCAAACGCTGTAATGGGCACCACCTAGCTAAGAACTGTTCGAGAGCACCATCGTGTGGAAATTGTGGCTCTACGAACCATTGTGAAGAACTTTGTATGG
>MCFK01001218.1:0-13483 GCA_003610855.1 Erysiphe neolycopersici | reverse complement strand
TCTTCAAATAGAATAGTTCCTCTAAGCACTTATTAAAATTGGGCTTTGCCCAGTGTGGGGCTGCTGTGTCAAGGACCAACCAGCTGGGCTAGTTCACAACAGGGATATATCGAGCCGAAGGAAAAAAAGGGGTTAAACATTATGTTGGATTGAAGGGCTATTTAAAGACAGTATATCTCTAATTTGTAGTTGTTATAGAAAGATAGACAGTAAATACGATAACGTTTTACGCGTTCTTAGCTGTTACCTTATCCTTTCACAGGTAACGTTACGGTTCTATAGCTCTTTATGGAACTGATCGGGAATCGGCAGTGGCTTAAGGAGCCCTTGTTTTTGATGCCGCCAGATAGAGTTAACGTCCGCAGACATGGCAATAATTTTTGCAGAACCGCTAACCTGCCTTGCTTTTACCAGGCCAAAAATTAATTTCTTGCAACTTGTGCTAATGTCGCGTCTAAACCCGGAAGTCCTGAGACGGTTGCATTATGTATAGTTTGAGTAACTGTTGTGTGTGGTAAGGGGCTCGTACATTGGAACCCAAACTCGAACTTGGTAATAAAGTATGCCTGTTCCATTGTTAAAAGAACTAGCTGCAATTATTGTCTTTAGCGGTTTGGGCTCATCTAATCCTTCTGTTTGAACTTTAAGATCCTTTGGCCACGCTCTTTCATTGTTTTTTTACTGCCTATACAATTTGAACAAAATAATATTATTTTGGAGAGCTAGGTAGGTTCCAAAGATCTTGACCTTCAGCTAACTCGATATTTCCAACAAGTAGTTTTTTTTTGTTTTTTTTATATAATATTCACTGGATTTAAAAGTTGTCTTTTTTCGACATAAAAGTCGTGGATCACCTTCTTTTTGCGACTTGTCGTGATCTTATTCGTGAAAGAGGGCTTCTGGACACCTATTATTATCTTCTCTTTTATCTATATTGAAGATTATATCTAAAATTAAATTCTGCCCACCAGATATGTCTTTAATTCAACCTTTTGGTGGTCAGGAAATAATATTTAAGGGTTCATGTGATCACTCAATCAATATTGTGAAGGGCTTAAATAGCCCTCATCTCTTAATTCCATGTCCCATTCTTCCATACAAGCTACTACCGCCAAAAAAAAGTTTCGTTTTATCATGAACTCGTAAATTCATTTTCTGCTCCAGTGAGTTTTCGAGAGTAATTATGCTAACTTACTGGTTTTCCATACGTCTTCTTCCCTATTTTTTTTGTAACAAGCACCCTCCTATTGCATAACCTGAACTATATATCTGTTTCTCGATATGGCATTTAGAGCAAGCACGATATAGTCCACGCAAAGAAAAATGCAGACTTCCCTCCTTCCTAGCTTGCGTACCAAAAAAAACAAGACTGGTGCTTTCTCGCAGTAGAAACTAACTGCTCGCACCTATGTAGTTTGTTAATTTTTAGTCCAGCAGCTCTGTTAATGTTTTTTTTTCTTTAAAACAAGCAGTTCATCCCCTTAGGACATTCCATAAAGAGGGTCCATTCCCCCCACCCCATGGAGTAAGTAATCTCTGGATGGGTATTAATCGCCGGATACTGTAGTCCTCCGATAGTTGAATTGTATTCAACAAACTCATGTTTAAAATATTGTGAGGAGTTGGGCTCGAGTAATCGCTCTAAAGGTCTCGGGACGGGTTTGCATATTGTAAGTGTCACGGGCTTTGCCCGATATTATAAGGCTGAGCTTTGACTAAAGCCCAGCCTTGTGGATAATTAATTATGTATCTTGTGACCCGGTAAGAGCATAAGTCTATTATTAGAATCACTGGATCCATAAAATCGAGAGGCTGGTATTTAACATCAAATCACTCGAAATCGATAGAGTCTCAATATCACAATTGAGATCACTGAGAATCATTTAGTAAATATTTAATTAGCATATCTCCCTTCATAGAAACTCCATAGAAAAATATAAATATTTTGTGGCATTGTTTACGAGCATTGTCCGTTGACCTATCGCCCCTTAACAGTAAGTCTATGTCTATCGAGCAGCTTGCGAACATACTATCCCTTGGAAAGTATCAGTGTTTTTTTTTTATCTGAATTATTTATCTGTATCCCTAAAAATAGATCTGTTTTAATTGATTTCAAATTATATTTTTTTTGAATAATGATTGCATCAGATTTTTGATTTCATTAAGGTTTGGCCCTATAACTTGACATCAACGTGGATGAGATTAGACAAGGTCTTTCTATCGTCTGTATAAAGACGAACATCAGATGTGGTGGTCGGAAATAATTTCAGCTGAGCTAGAAATGATCGCATATCATCGTACCAAAGAGTTGCCGCTTGTTATAGTCCATTAATCCCTTTCTTCATAAGTATTATATGGTTATCTATTTTGTATCCTTCCGGCATCTCCATATACAAATCCATGTCTAGATCAGGATTTATGAAGGCAACTGGAACGTCCTCTTAGCGTCTGTACCATAGGAAGATATGCGACAGGACCAAATTTATCCAACCGGTCTCTGGCCTCGTACTGGGTGCGAACGTTTCCGTTTCGTTGTAATCTATGCCGCCCCAACATTGTGTGAATCTCTTTACTGTTCACGTAGCTCGGTATTTTCCCCAGAGATCCATCTACAAGAAACTTCCTCTTAAATACCGTACCCATTTACACTTCATTAATGTGCGTCCTCTTAGTAGTTTCGAATGATGAATAAATTACTTGAAATGTTCCCGTATCCTTTAATGATCGAAGTTCTTCTTCTGCTGCCTCTCGCCAGTACTTTGCGTCTGGACCATCCGTAGCTTCATTCCAACTCTTAGGATCAGATATGTTCTTTACGATATTACCGTGATGCAAACTTTTATAGTCAACCCTTTTGATAGGCTGACCACGTTCGCCAAGTGTAATGGATTTGTCTGGTGAGTGTTGACTTTTTTGTTCTGAGGTTTGAGGTATCTCATCCTATCCGGTCATTATATAGTCATACTTAGGTCCGTCTAGTCCTATTCTTCTACCATGTATGTGCGAATTATCTTTAGTAGGTGAACGTGGTCTTTTTTTCGACCTGCCTGAGATGGTACCTCATGCCATCCAGTCATTATCTTATAATATTTAGGTCCTTCAACCCAAACTACTCTGCCTCGCATATATGCGTTGTATCTCGGCTTGGTGAGTGTTGGCGCTTTTTACCTACAATGCGGGGCTATTTCATTCCATCCTATCATTATTTGATCATACTTTATCTCATCATGCATTGGAGATCTGTCCACTATTTCAAGCTCCCCCTGATCTTCTTCATGCTCTAAACTTCCTATGTCGTCTGATGATTGCGATGCTTGGTCATCTTGTAGACTGTTAGGTTGTACCCTCTTACCCGGAGTTTTGTCGTTTAGATTATTAACCAAAGTTGATGAGATGGGTCGTGCAGGTTTTTCTACTGGATCATCCTATTGCTGTGGCCAGTTTTCTTCTGATATCGATGGTAATTCCGGTACTAGGGATGGTATATCTTTACTTGGTATTTTAGATGGTTGGTGCTCTTCCAACTGATATGATTGATTTTCCCCCTCATACTCATGTGAAGTTTGGTTATTATGAGGAGGAATGATGTTGAACGGTTCTTTTAATCTTTTCTGCCATTGTATATTATCACTAGTCCACCATGAAATGGTTTTTTTCTTTATCAAGAGAGTCGAGTTGATCTCCAAAAACTTCGTCTTTGTTAAATGTCACACGAGGGGTACAACTCTCTATTCATTTTCACTTTTTTGATATGAGCAGCGAAGATGGTATATTGAATTTTTTTTACTGGTATTTATCTTAAATCCCAAAAAAAAGTCCTTTTTTCGGCTCTGGCTTCGAATTTTCCGGTTTTAGGCTAGATCAGTTTACACGCTCTACAGCCAAAGCGAGGCAGATAATTAAAATCGATTTTTTTTTCATTATGAGGCTGTTTTAAACCATCCTGAAAATCGATGAATGGCCAAATAATCGACTATTTAATTACTTTAGTCGTCAAGAGAAGATATGGAAAAGGACTCTATATTACGAGGAGTGCTTTAAAGTTGTCCCAAAACTTTTAATTTGAAAGCTTAGGTGGTGGTGTTGGGGCCTTGGACTCCGACGATTATAACTTACTATTATTTTTCGTCAACATTGGCCAGTGTTCCAACTATTTACTTATTCCATATTCCACACCCTTCCATGCCAAATAAATTAACAGTCCAATCTTCGATCTCATCGGACCTTATAAAAATACAATTGAAAAACATCTCGGCGAAATAAATAAATTACAGTAATAATAATTCATATTTTTCATAGCCCCCAGTATTCTCCCTTAACATACCGGTCATTATAATTATAGATTCGAAGAAAACAATATACAACTTTTTAGAATCCATCAAAAAGTATTTTAGTCATGACTCATGCTTTGAAGCAATGGCTAAGATTCTTCAGGTAAAGGGGAAAAAAATACATATATATATTTATATATACAAAAGAATTAAAATTTCATAACTTCCATTACATGTATTTTACCTTACCAGAGTGATTTGACTTCTTTCATTTCGTTTTCATATCCTAATTGACTTTTTAAATTTGACCCGAAATTTGACCTAAAACTTGTTTTTAAATCTTGAGTGACAATATACTTCTCAGAGCTATAATCGTTAGGGAAATGATCGCTAAAAGGTCCTTCATTCGAAGTAATAGGTTGATCAATATACGAAGATTTGTGTGATACTTCTGAACGTATTTCTGACGGTGAATAATACTTCATATCATCTGGGTTATTCTGGACCCGAACTACTTGAGACTTCACTTGAGTAGCTTCGCTAGCACGATTTAAAAACGTCGATCCAATGCTAAATGCTGGACTAGGTGCTCCAGTATCACTGTAGCAATCATAGCTTGGTATGGGGGGGATATTTCCTTCTACAGTGCCCGCCGTAGATTTTACACTAACAACGGCTGCCTTTCCGCGAATTCCTCTTTGGGCTGATATTGATGAAATTACAGCGTTGTTACCATATATGGTTGATGCAACACTATTTCTGCCTAATGATGTTTGGCTTGACATAGTTGAATATGTTGAGTCCCGCAGGTCACTAGGCATAAAAAAGTGCTCTTGTTCAAAGCTAGGAGTGCTTCCATAATTGGATGTTAATGCTAATGGAATCGGAGGAACAGGTGGTACTAAAAATACTGGGGTTGTCGGGTCAGATCGATTGGAGGTGCCAGGAATATACGCGATTTGAATAATGTTGGAAGCACGAGTAAATACAGTAGACGCCAGCGAGGAAACTGTATGCGTTGATGCTCGGGTATTTCTTCTTGAAATGAAAGAATTTTCTGTTCCCCCTGAGTCTTCCGAGTCTTCGCTCCAATTATGCTCTTGGTATGATGATCTTTTAGACTTGATGCAGTTTCGCCATATTAGATATATAGCGATAGAAATAGTAAGTACCCCAGCGATTACACCACCCGCTATCGCCCCTGGCTCGTGGGAGCTACTACTTGATGACCTCGAAACTGTATTTATTGTCACTGGGACTGCTGTTTGCGCAACACAAACAGTTCTTTGACACTCGTCGCAACTAGGGGCAAGTAATGAACATATTTCCCCTTCAGCACACACTGGACAGGCTGGCGAGCCAAACTGATCGCATCCTTCAACGCATCTTCGAGAAAAATAGTTAATAGGCACTAGAGCTAGTTAATTAATGAATTGGATGAGGTGCATCGGATAAGAGCAACGAACTTACTAGATCTGTGGAGAAAAGAATGATGTTATTAATAATATTTGGTCTAGTTGATAAAGGACTATTTGAGTTTTTCGAAATAGATCTAGATGAAAAGTAAAGTACGCTTTCCAATCAATCAATCAATAGCATACACACAGAGACCGAGATACAGGAAATTGATCGGTCGGTAGTCCAGCCTTTCTCTATTGTACAAAGCCAGCCACACTATGCAGAAATCGTTAAATGAAAATTTACATGTATATTTGTAGATAGCTAAATGAGTAGCCGTAGATATGTTCTATATTTCAAAAACGGTGTGAATGTCATCAATAAAGCTGTAGATAGATAGGAGCATGAGATGCCTGGCGTCGATCGCGGTAAAGAATGTGGTGGATGAGCATAGTTGATTTAAAATAGTGATTGTGAATTTATTTTGACTTTGACTTTAGATCCGAGTATTATTATTATTAATAGACATTCCAAAAAACAAGAATATGCAGGGCTATGCACGTGAGCATGCTGTCAATCCTTCAGTGCAGCGACTGGCCCCGCCGAAGATAAGAAAAGGTCCATCAAGGATTGCTTGACCCGCACTCACGTGCACACATCCCAACCACATGACACATCGGAAATTAAAATAAAAGATTATTAATCAGCTCTTACTCATCCCATCTAAAATCTAAACCAATCAATCAACCTATCATTGGGCTTTGAGTATGCGTTTCACAATTGTTATATGCAATCAATATTATTGACTAACAACTGTTCGAGCAAGTGAGCTCATCCATTGTTTTCTGAGTGCTGCTCGGGATTCATTGATTAGCTGACCAACTTTTTGTTTATTCTCCATGTCCATAAAATCATAACGAAGCCTTTTGCGCCGAAGTAGAGACGACGGACAGACGGGAAGACGTGTCGCTGCTAGCTATCTATCTATCCATCCTGAGACCGAAAATACTACAAAGCTCAACATCCATGTTGATTTGGATTAAGAGCAGGGATTAAGATGGGTCTAAATAGGGATAAATAGACACTAGTAGGGCTATTTCAACGCTAAATTATTTCACTATGGTTTTTAATTTTTATTTTGCATGGGTCCCTAGTTAGCTCACCCACACTTGATCTGTGCTCGTCACACGTCATACCCTGCGTGCACGGGCCAATAAGACTTTCGCTCCACTTTTACTGCCTTCCTTGTAAATTCGCAATCGCCTAAGATATTAATTGTATAAAATCTGTAATCAATCAAATTAAAAATAATGAAAAACTGATTTCGGATCCTTTGGCAATCCTCTGCTCTATCTCAAAAAATCAAACGAAGTGAGACATATGCATTATCGCTACGCCATTTCTATTGAGACTTTGTAGATGTGTTAACTGGTGCGTCTGTAGAATGAGTAAAGCAGGGAGTGAGGATCTTCTGTGGGAAACCCTTTATTTTTTCCTTTTTTTTTCCCCGATTCCCGATTTGAACGACCAAATTTCGGCCGGCCTAGAATGGAATGCTCATAATGAGAATGAAGGAGCGAGAAAATAAAATTTTAATTCATGATCTTACCCCTACACATTTACTTATTCATCACCCCTAAAAGAATAAATTTTTATGTAAGATGTCTGCACATTAATTAGACTTCCTCCGGCCAATCAGTGCTCAGTTGAGATATTTTATTTGTTTAATGGAGGCTTTGAAGTAAACATAATTTTTTGGACTAATGCATACCAACATATATCTTTGCATCACCACATATATTTTCTTATAATTCACTACAACCAAATACTTTGCGGTTACTGAGCTTATTTATTAGTTAATTGTCACCAAAAAAAGCTTTGAAAGTTTTGAAAATACAACTATGTCAATCAACACCTCTGCCACTGTATGCGGCTACGCTGCTGTAAATGTTTGGGCTATGAAATATATATCAAAGGTTTTGACTACATATCTTCGTTTACAATAGACGTAAGGAACTAAGTCTTTGGTCACGGATCAAGCCTATAGATCTCTAGATCTCTGAGAGCTAATAGAACATGGCGAAACAGTCTTTGCAGTACCAGTGATTGTTATCTACTGAAGGATTCTTTTGGATATTGCTGGAGCAATGTATCTTAAGATTAAAAAAAAACTCCAAGTAACGCTTTGAATCTTTGGCCACAGCCAAACAGAGATTGCATTAGGAAAATTATATGCCCCGTCTCTCCCCGAAAATCGAGGAGTCTAGATTCAAGGTTTTTTGTTTTTTTTTTTAAAATTCGTTTATTGTGCATGCAGCCTCAAGGCTATGTCATAGTGACAGTGTCTTTGTGACATTCATGTCTCAGGTTCTATTTGAGGATGTTACTACGAAGTACTATCGCGTTCCCTTCACAATCGGTTTTCCCTCAATTATTAATATTGACGGCCGAAGACGGCATTTCTACCTATTCATAATGCCCACTACGAACCTGAAATTTATCTTCGGAGCCAAGAGGAACACGCATTACTTGGTCACCAAGATGAAGTCGTCCACATGAGTTTCTGCAATTATCCCAGCTACCGTTGCGGTAATGATGTATAAGTTTATGTTGGCTCCGTTTGTTATGATTAATTCTCATAATTTTACAGTTATTCTGACGTTGTACTGTCTGGTGAGAAATGAGCAGCTATATTTAATCGCTGGCTGTGTCGGCACAAGTAACATATATGAACTACGAGATATTAGGGAGATACAGATGGATATATGCGCCTCGTGTGGCTCTTTGGAGTTTCTGATTTTATGAGACATTTTCCTCACATACGCTGTTTCTATGGCCACTCTTTTTATTTTACTATTTTTTGACAGAAAGATTCTGGTAGAAATGGTGGTGGATTGATTATACGGGTAAAAAGGAGTCAATTAGCTATCCATAATCTGTCAATATACCATTGATTTTAGGTTTACAACAAAGGGGGATTGGAACACTGTCAAACCAAAGGTGTAGCCTAGCCCAGAGAGGAGCACGATTTTTTCATCTAGTCATAGACTGAGTAACACAAAAAAAAGCCATCCTCATTAACAACCGTTAATATCAATCCAAGGAAATTACAAACCCTGGGTTATCCATTCATGTCTACACATCTTGTGAATACTCAGCGTGCGAAATGTGGATAGGTCTGTCTATTGGATTCGAACCAACCATCTCCCGTCTTGGTTGGGTTAGATGCTCATGCTACACAGGCTCTGCTTCGAAGAAGAGCCCTGATGGTATATCACACTACTACCTGATCCCATATTCAATTTCGATCATCCCTTAAAGGCGGGCGGTAAATTACAACGTTATCAATACGATCAACTATATTTCCACTCTATTATCTTCGAGATAACCGTTGATATATACGTTGTGCTAGCGGGACGAGATTAGATGAAGGTTGTTATTTATCAACTCGTTTCCTTTCAATAGAGACCCTACCTAAGACATGGTTCACTGATGGACTAGAAGCGTTTCTACAAGAACAGTTAATAACCCAAACATGTTAGATACAACCTTTGAAAATGCATCGAAATAAAAAGTCGTGTCTGTGCTTACACGTGATCTAAATTCGCCTCGGTTGCTAGCTGAAAAAAGGAAAATGTTAAATTCATCCCATGTCGATTTGAATATCAACAACTTTGGGTTAAAATCGATTCAACTTCATCTTGCAAACTAGTTTTCGATATTTATTTATTAATTAGTTGCCAGAATTGCCACTAATTTGACTCCAAGCAATACATACTTTCTTCTGAACATCTTTATCGAATTAACATCTTAAATTTGAATAGTTCATTCAATATAACTTCCCATAGCTTTATATTACAGCCCCCAATTCTTTCATATGACCTAACCAACATCATGTCCAATTCAACAATTCATATTATATCTCTACAAGAACCGACATCTCTCAATGCGAATGCTTTAGTGGATGCTGTACGTGAGTTTTGACATGGTCAGGGATATGCAGTTTCTTAGCTTCGCTCGGACAAAGCAAAGGTTTTAAACGAGCGTGCCGGTGGTTAGAAATATATATCAAGGGTAGAGAATCCTAATGGAGAAAAAAAAAGCATATCTGATTCCAGAGCTCCAGGTATAAGCCTTCTTTATATATTAATCGTCATCCCCCAGCCCACCGTACAGGTAAAAATTTTCAACGAGCTAGCCAAAAGACTACTGAGAAAATATGATTTTGTTAAAGACTTCTACTTATGTAAAAAACTTCTATCGATAAATAATGGTAATTAAGTCGCGGGAAATATCTATTGAAGAATGATACTGCAATACCCGGAGAAATATTGCAAATGGAGAAAGTATGACGATGATTGTTTATTTTATTTGATGTGTGATAGATTCTAATCTATTTTCAGTATGTAGAAGATTTTCTATACTCTAGGTTCATCCAGCAATTTGTACGTATTTCTATATCACATAAAGTATAGAATATTCAAGTCTACTACAATCAATAATGTACCGTCATAGCAGGTATGCATATTATATGACTAACGGAAGTAGGGATAGTATTGCAGTAAAGTTGGGAGCTTTTTATTTTACAACATAGAAATTGCAGTAAATATGTGAGATTTCTATTTCACGCAGGTAGGGAAAGATTTTTTGTTGCCTAGCCGAAAGGTAATAGTAATAGATAGATAGATAGATAGATACAAGGGGTCAAGGAAAGGACGGAAGATCAAAGCTTGAAGAATTAATCTCGTCTCTCGTCTGTCGTTTCTACCTGTACCTCTACATGAACACCAGACTATTATTATTTATTATACACAAATCTAATGAACCATCAACTTGATAAAAGAAATGACCAGGATATAGAAAATAATTCGTAACGATTTATACATATATATAAATATATATTTGGGGCTAGAATAATAGAGTAAAGGGGGGAAAGAGTTTTGCTGATTTCTCACTCTTCCACTCATTGACTGACTGACTGCATTATATATAATATGATTATTTCTTTCTCTTTTTATATCCTTTTTTCCTTTTTTTTTCCAAAAATATATGTAAATAAATATATAAGAAAGAAATGATTAATTATTCTTACTTACGTGTGATATTCTATATTTAAAAAAAAACAGAGTAAAGGTTTACATAATTAAGAAAAGAGAGGTTAGTTACCTAAGTTAGGTTACGTACCGTACAGGACGGATGAGAATACTTCGTGTCCCACCAAGGTTTACTTCCTTCCCCACCCAAAGACACCAATTCCATTTGTCATGGCATGCATGGCACGATAAATCTTTCTACATAAACAAAAACATCATCCAAGCAAAATCAAAAGGCCCAGAGTATAGTCCTTTTTGTTTGATCAAGTAAGACGATAAATAATGGTTGTAGAGTAAATATACAGCTAATCATGAAATATCTATTCAGCTACATATAGTTATCGCGGACGTATTTCACTTAAATTGCTCATAGAATTTAATGTCTAGAGATCCGCTTATTTTTAAATGCCTTTTTGGCATGACCTTGCACAACTTAAACCCTACCCGTCTAAGTTATCTAACCGATCATCCTATTCTTTAAACACCACTCCTTGTAGATGTTAAGTGTTTTTATACTTTTGTGGACTAGGGACTAAGCCCTGGCTCTTGAGGTTGTGTTTTGCTGATCATAAACATCTGATTGATACGTTGGTAGGTAGAATTTGATTTGCTTTTTCATAGCCATTGAGCCAAATTCCAGGCTTAAGTAAAAATAGTAAGCTCTCAAATTTTTTTTCCAGATGTAGTTTAAATGGTTATGCTTAAGCATGCAAAGAAAAATATCCGAAATCCTTTATTTAATCGTGAGAACTTGAAATTTCAGGATTAGGTACTTGAATATCCAACTAATTTAACTGATTAGTTTCTTTAAAATGTACTTGAAGGCTCAATTAATTACATACGGTCATATATCCAGTTCTTCGAAGTGGTAAAGCTTTAGGGATAGCACCTATGTCGGATCTGCCCTTTAGTTTTTTTTCCATATCTTGATTCCATTCCTCAAGCAGCTTTTCAACGCGACGTAATCTTTCTTTAATTTTTGCTAGACCGGCATCTTCCCACAACCAACCAGTCAAAGCAGACATAATACCATCTATAATATTATGAAGGCATAAAGGGTTAAATGCCGGAATTAATTCTTTATTTAAAATTTCTAAGAGGTGGCGGAATTCTTGTTCGGTTACACCTGCAGTGTCAAGTACTTCGGGATAGAGATTCGAGAATGTGGGTGCTAGATCGCCCTGGAGCATCCAATCGCGCTGAATTCTAATGACACGCGTAGAACTAAATAATGGAGAGGTGAGTGGTACATGAGGGTTTAGATGAGGATAGCACGGATGTTGAGGGCCCCATTCTTCCCGATTGTATTCCCCATTTTCAGAGCCGATAATAGATGAGCCATCAGTGAGCATTGGAGAAGGAATTGTGCTGAATCCTGCGGGAGTAGATCTCTCACTTTGGTTCGCATATTGAAGCACCGAAGTAGAATTATTACTTTCAGAATATCGTGGGTGTAAGCCGCTTTCAAGATCTACCATTTTGCTATTATTTCCTGTAAATTTAGGTAGGGTAAATATTGTTGTTGTAGACGATAAACCCCTATTTCTAATACCAGATGCTGTGGCAGTTTTGAATTTCTTCCGATGGTTGTTTTCTCTTTTATCTTTTCTTTCCTTTTGAGTCTTAAAATTGTTTTTATTGGAGCCTCCTGGTCGTTATAAGTGTTATTATAAGTGTCATCGAGGCTAAATTGTAGAGGACCTTTGAAATTATAAATCTTCTTGACTCCGATTGCGAGATCGAATTGCCTTCACAACCAGAATATGGTCTTGGCACAAATGAATATTTCATATGTTGATTTTAAAAAATTACCCCTGATTTCATTTTTCAGGGATCTCGAATTACCCTGCAGTGTCCAAAAAATTTTGGTCTTGACATAGATGAGCGCCCCATTTCATAAAATGGCGAAAAATTACTGTAATTTTAAGAATCAATGAATTGTCGCTACCCTTGTCGAAAAGGAATTTCGGAGGATTAACTGTTTGTGAATTGAGATATGCTGCTTCCTAAACTTTCGACCGCCAGTGGTATCCTAAGAATACTAAAATAATTAATTTGAGTTGTCGCTTAGGACTGACTAATCCTTCTTAATATACTAACAACAGAACCTGTCATATTAATTATCATCTTCAGACGATAACAACGACAGCTGATTACAGATAAAATCTACAAAAAATATCAAATGAGAACAAGCTCCTCTGACGGAAATGAGTCTCTCATAACCCCCCAATCACCGATTCCACAAGATACATACCCTCTTCCCTACCCCAACCACAATGCCACCACTAACACCGTCACAAAACACATCACTGCCAAACATTCCAGTCGTAAATGAGAAATTTCTAGAACCTGTTCCTCCTTCATAGCGCGCTGCTCAAACGCCGCTGATCTCGACTCGACTTGCCAATTGAATAAAGAAAATCCAACTTTATGTTATTTTCCCCCAGAGCTTGCGGAAATTTTCGCAGCACGGCAGCAACAGGAACATGCTTGACATATCCAATTGATGGTATGTACTAGCTTTATCAGCAATAGTAATAGTACAGTCAACATTTTCCATGAAAGTGAAGAAGAAGAGACTGCAAAAAGATCCAATCGCAACTTCTAATGACGATTCCTCAGTTCGCAGCCGCGGATGTATTTCTTAATAAGCAGCCTGTATTTTGTGTTTGGTAATCTTACCCTATTAAATACACCCTATGTCAAGGTTCCTATCATGAT